>JAOYSI010000002.1:486973-498044 GCA_025775065.1 Hiodon alosoides | reverse complement strand
TAATATAATATAATATAATATAATATAATATACATTTACACAGAAAAAAAATAGGATGGCAAAACAAAAATATATTTATGTAGACTACGCATTAAAAGATTCAGAAAATTGTATGTAAATGACAACAGCTGACGGACAGCGACAGAGGGAGAAACTCAGCACCAGTGCTGTAATCACACAACCACTTAATGACAAACCACTTGACATAATGGGGATACTACTCTGGATACTACTCTCCTCTGGCCCTTCCGCTACTCCAACCTGCTCAAAGGACAGGTATATATCAAATAAAGGTGGCGCGCTGGTCCTTTAAGAGAGTGTCAAACACACCCAGGTGCGCAATGCCTCAGTTGATTTATCAGCTGTAGCTAAACGCGTTTTAGGTAAACGGATCAAGAACGATAAAAATATAATTGTTAATACAATAAAATACAATATAAACCAGGAACGATAAAGAATGCTCGCAGAGCAACCCCGAGACAAATCAGCGAATAGTATGATATAATATTCCAGCTGATGATATTTATACCACATCACGGCTCACCGGGCAGCCGTGTAGAACCATAAAAACACATAAAACAAGAGTAACGCTCAAATGTAGTACCTCAAGACAAGCAAAATCCACCATTATACCCCAAGATTTACACAGCAATTTCATCTCAACAGGGTAGTTAGTGAAATGGTTTAGACAGGGAGCGTGGCCTACAAAATGCTAGGCAAAACAGCAGCCAGCGCTTCCCTGAAGGGATAAACATTATTTAGCCATATTACATTTTGATATTACATAACCTGTGATAAGCAGCGCTAGAATATTGGATTAAAAATAGACTTCCTACCTGAGTCAGCCAGGGAGTACCAATCAAGCCACAAATATTATACACATATATGTATATTATACATATACATATAACACCTTAACAAAAGTCTACCTTTTCCCCATCCAGATAAGTGGAATGAACACCGAGGAATTCACAGAGAAGTTCAACCACCACACGGCCAAGTAAGAAAACCCGGTACAAGCTTAGTTTGTTTGTGATCACAAAGGCCCATTTATAGGTTAACTAACGTGGCATGTTTCTGAGATCTGTACAGTCCTACGCAGCGAAAGCTAATCAAGGGAGGCGGTTAAGCTCACAGGGGCAGATACAGTGGTCTCGCTGGTCAAAGCTTTTGTGAGAAACATCAACAGACCATAAATAAGACAAGTCCGTATTTCCATGGTTTTCAGTAGTTCCTGTCATGGAAGCCGCTTCATGAAGTTGATGTGGAGAGACACTTAAATATATGCGTTTACAGGTTTGTTTATTTGTCTAAACTTAGGTATTCAGGTTCATTTAATTAAATGTACCCTGCTAGTATTTAATATATAGTCAAAGGAACTAGTTTTATGCACCAGTCACAATTTATGTTACACTCTTTGTTTACTGTACCTGTTTGGTGTAAAAGACAGTACTTATTTATGTATGAATATATAAGGACCTGTCAATGTGCAGACTACAAATGGACTCTGCTATAGTATGGCATTTTGAGAAAACAAATCCAGGTTTTTGCAAAACTGCAAACTCAATCAGAAAAACAGTAACTATTTATTTTCAAGAAAGTACTGGAAAATGTCTGAAGACTCCTCATAAAAATTTATATCTCAATTCTAGCTTCTAATTTATAGCCCTCCCCTCCAGGCACATATTACTCAAACATTAATAAAAGACCAATACATCAAAAAGCTTCAGGTTTCACATTTGCGTGCATTCATATTCATGCATATTATATATACGGGGGCAGGACTGACAGTTGCCCATCTTATAACAATTATACATTAAATAACAAACGGATTGATGGATCATGCCACAAATTCTCAGGGTTTTGTATTAGATGTGCTTAAATTTTAATAACCTTTTCCGACATCCTTACTCCTTATATATTTAGATAATAAAGTTTATGCTAATGCTTTAATTCTATAAATTTTAGATTTGTCTCAATTTATCCGTGTTTCTAATGTACCCCACATATTAAGATCTGATTAAAACTCAAATTTATTTTATTCTGAAACTGAAATTTTTTTACACTGATTAAATGTTTCTAAAATCAGATGCATGTGCTTTACTTTGTCATCTTGCAAATAAATTTTGCTTTAAAAAAAATCCTCCTTTAGAGTTTTTTTAGATAAGTTTTTCTTTGAACAAAATGTAAGGATTATGACCTTTTGCAACAAAGTATTCTTCCTTGAATTTCTCAATAGAAGTTACTCGCACACAGATCCTAGTAATCATGGCTTCTCCATTTTGTGAAATGCGTGTTTAATACATGATATGAAACAACGTAGTATCTTGTGAAGACTCACGCGTGAGTTGAAGGACGACACACAGTATGTCAAAATTCAAAAACGATAATAAATATGCATCGAAAGACATTCAAACCTTGAACTGCAATATCCCCACTGGATCAGAATATACAATTCGGTCCTGTCCACACAAATTCTCTCTGTGTGTTTAAAGCACACAGTTGTGTTTGCCGGAGCTGCAGGGGTCTAAATAAACCCTCAAAACACACTGTTTGTTTTCATCAGTGTCGATCCCTAATGTCTGGTATTGGGGATGGGAAGTCACAAGACGTCAGCTCGACTCTATTAATTACCACCTGATCCTTCCTTCCTGGATAATTAGGTACCCATTAGTTCTAATCAAGTAGTTACTTAATTATTGCAGTAATTAGTCTAATGGTCTAGCAAATTGAAGCTTTATCACTTTTGGGTACTTAATGTTCTTGGCAGAGCACATCACAAGTGTCAAGTCTCAGGCGTCAGCGATCAAGCAGCAAAAAAAAAAAAAAAAGAAAGAGAAGTTATTATCTTCAGAAATTATTTCAGGCTTTTATGACAAAATGCATCTGAAATTTAAACCAGAAGTGGAGAGTGAGCAAATTCAGTCGTAACCTTTATCAAAATGAGGGATATGGAAATAATCTTAAGTTTGTAAAGATGTATATATGACATGTAAAGCAGAATCAAATTTTATGAAAATATAAAAACGTGGAGTTGAATGTACACTCTATATTTAATTACATACATAATAAAATGCCACAATCATACATACACATATAAATACATAAATTAGATCATACAATATGAATAATGTATTGAATAATTATGTACCATTATCCTCCTCCTAAATTATACATATAATGTGACAGACACTGAAGACAGGACCAGTTATTGGGATTTGCCTCAAGCAATGATAGTTACGGACAGTGGGAGCAGCTGTGAATTGCATTGTGGGACTCGTAGTAAAAATAAAGTGTACCCATATGTTTCCTTTTTAACTGAATGAATGGAATTCAACTACCTACACTGGCGATGTACTGTTGGACAATTAATTGCCAAGGTGAGGATATATAGGAAAGTCATTGTCTAGTTAGATAGTAGTATGCCACCAAAATGCTTTTATTCTAGCAATTCACAATTCAAGGAAATCCATCATAATCCAGTTCATTGTCATATTTTAGGCCATTTAGAACTACACGATGCAAAATAACTGCAGGGATACCAGGAGCTGCTTCTGTGCGGAGTATAGAGTTGTGCTGTTACCTGGATGTGCAAAACATATTTTCATTTTCCATGAATCATCAGGTTTACTTTGTGCCACTCCGTCAGCCAAAGCACCCTCTGATGTAATCACGTTGTTAAATCATGTTCTTCTTATCCAGAAAGCCAGTTAGTAATGTTTACACATGGCTTCAGCTCCAACCATTTTTTTTGTTTTACTGAAATATGGCCAAATAGTAAATCAAAATAAAATGTACTGCTTACTATAAATGTGTAATTGACTTTGTAAATTGAATATTTCAGTCAGGGGGCTACTTAAGCACAGCAATAAAGATCTGTTGTTCACCGAGATACTAGGTAGTACTAAACACTGACATTTTTGTCCAGGGAGTATAGAACTGGCAATAGAATTACTGTCGGAACTGTCAGCTCACATAGATGGCAAAAAAAATCACATTTTATTAACACATGTTAACTGAAATAAAAGGAAACAAAAGATATGCCTTTTATGTTACCCAATTCCAGCAGTAGGCTATATAGAGAAACAACAACCCATCTGTCAACACAACCACCATTAGAGACAGACCAGTGCAGAGCCACAGAAACCTGTATGGCCCAGCAAAATGCCTGCGCCGTCTTTTATTTCTGCTTCTCTGGCTGCCAGTCGCCTTGTTTGGTTCGCGGTGCAGTGGAACGGGGAGCCCAACCGTTCTCTGTGGTGAGCCAGCCGCCCGTGTATGGCCGCGGGGCCAACGATCGGTTTACCAGGCCCGCGGAGAGCGGGCCGATAGACTGCAAATGGAGCCTGGCCTGTCTGTCATCACCTCCTAATTAGCTGCGGTTTATTGAGTCTGCTGGAGACAGCGCGCGTCGGCAGGTGAGGAGAGGTGTCTGAGAGGTGCCAGTGCCAACCTGCCGGCCTGGCCGAGAACGCGCAGGCCTTCCCCCTCCCCCGGTGTGTCAGGGAATTACAGAGAAGGAAGCCGAGACAGGTAACCTTGAAAAGCTCAAACATCATGTTTTGAAACTCTGAACCACTTCCATAGCTCAATGGAAAAGGATAAGGTACTAATCTTGTAATCTCTTATCATTCGTGATGGAAGCCGTTTCATTTTGAAAGGGGGTGCTGGGAAAAGCGATGTTCTGTGCGTTACGCTCATTTTTGAAGCATACTTGTGTCACGTAAATAGATACAGTACATCTGTCATGTACTGAGCCATAATGATTAAATTCATTACAAATCATTCTTTAATACATGCGTTTTGTTTAAATTTAATGAGATAATAAAATGGTTTTACCAAAACAAATGCAGTATGAATAATCAAAGGATTTTTTTTTTTTTTTGTGTTATTCTCTCAATATCAGAAGGGAATCAGGATTCAGGTGGGATTCTGATACAAATGTGAACTCTGAACAGATATTATCTACATCTCTACACAAGTGAATGTCCTGCTGTCGTTACGGTCACGTAAATGGGACCTTGCATTTCTCTCACCGACCGGTGACCGGAGGTTTAGCAGGTAGAGGGCTGCCCCTTAAGCCTCAACACCTCGTGCTGCCGGGGTGATCTGAGACTTTCTTTGGGAAAATGATTTGACCAAGCTTGGTTGACTTTTCTGTCGTTTTCTTTTTCAGGGGCCGGCAGAAAAAAGTGTCTTTGGGGTGAGAAGAAATTGTCATAGGCGTCGTTTGCCCGGTGTACGCCGGAATTTTCCATGTGTATCGCAAGCTGCCCATATTTAGACATACCTTTATTAAACATAACCAAAAACTTCAACATAACATATTTTTGCTCAGATTAAATGGGGTGGTATTTAGAAAACGATAAACACCTTCTGCTTTAGCTCTGATCACACTGAGAAGATGCTTCCTGCCGTGTTCCATCAGGTTGTGGCACGTTTCCTTAAGGATTTCTGGCTGTTCCTCAATGGAGAATTTCTTCAACTCCGCCAGATTCCTCGTTTTTCTTTCCCAAACTGCTTCCGTTAAACTAAGTTCTAATCTAACTAAGATTTTTGGTTGTGTTAAAAGGTAGATTTAGATCTGGTGATTGCGATAGCAGTTTAAGAACATTCTGTGTTCACTATTTTGATGCATTCCTTACATGCTGGAATGTCCATTTTCAATCTATCTTGAGACTCCTGGCAGAGGGCACAAGATTTTTGACCAACCTCCATACTAGCCAGGGCACCAGCCCCAGGGATGCAAAAACCAGTAAAGCAAAACTACACCCCCCACCCAATTTCCCATCGGTTGTGATATTTTTGTCTTGGCATGTGCCTTGCCTATTTTTAGGCCAATGGCTGCTGAGCCTGCCCGTGAAGCTGTATTTTTGTTTGTCCTGATCGCAAGAGTTGGTTCCAATTGTCATCAAGGCGCAGTTTCGCAGATCTATTCCAACGATCTGTGTCTTCAGTCTTCAGGAAATATTTCTTTCTTGCAGCCGTGATCACCGAATTGATGCAGTCAATGTTGAATGGAAATCTTCCAAACATCCTGACGGTTCCCCATAGAGACATGGACCTAATGAAAGTATCTGGAAAGATACAGAAGCTATATGTTAATTGGCTTTTTTTATTTTTTATTAAACATAAATGATAAAAAAATGTTCCATTTCTGTTGCATAATGTTTCTGGTTAGATTTAACAAGAGCATGAATAAATCCTCTTCCTCCATTGCAGAATCATCAGAATCAAACAAGACCACAAATTATACAACAAATTTTAATAATGTAAAAAAAAAAAAAAAAGTGTACTGCACTTAGAAACCGAATAATAGTTACGATAATGGGAATAATATCATGTTAGAATATCTATATGTTGAAACGGTGGGTGAATAGTCCACACGATACCTAGCCACAGAGAACTCAAATCTTCTACCAGAAGCCTTTCAGAAAAAATAAAAATAATATTAAAATAAAAAAAAAAATTGGCATTGTGCCTTGCTACATGACAGCAATGTGTGAAAACTGACACACAGAGCTTTAAGATTGGAGCCAGAGGAGCCAGAGCATAAAATAACTTCAATCTCTCCAGCTCTCCGAGGAGCAGACCAGAGGTGCGACCGACGACGACAACAACAACAAGCCAACGGAGAGGCAGGAGGGGTGAAGGTAGGAGTTATTAGAGGATAAAACACACCTCTCCATCGCTCTCCCTCTCTCTCCCTCTCAGAAACCCGTAAGATGATCAATGGATTTAGTCAGAGGGATATTCAAGCAGAAAATTGCTGCCTTTTTGCTTTCTTTGATGTGCTTCCAGAACACACACACCAAACCTTCTGTCCACTAGGGTTGAAAATAACAGGAGAGCAGTCTCTATGAGTATGCCTGAAAGGAACAAAATAAAAGTGTGTGTGCGGGGGTGGGTTGAACGTTAAAGGAGGTGGGACTGACTAGATTGAATTTTTGCAGGTCTAAAATTGAAGGCAGCCAGCAGAACATTGCTCAACCAGGGGTATATTTAAGAAGACCCTGTTGACCAGCATGGACTATGGATGACATCACGGATATTGTGAAGGTCTCTCATAAAGCACTACCATGACGACGAACACAGCTACAATGTTTTAGTCCCAACGAGGTTAATCAAACTAACATGGTCAGTTACTATTGCAGAAGAACACAAAAAGTCTTATTGACTTTACCAAAAATAACATGCAAAATTTGGTTTTAAAAACATAGTTTATTAAATTAGTATAACACTGCTAAAACGGTTGTGTAAAAATGGATCACGTACAATAATTTTTTTTTGTTTTGTTTTAAATGGTAGCAGATACCCCAGTGGATAAAGTATGGCATTTTTAGCTAGGATAAAAAGAATCCAGCAAATGCGCTGTTGTTCTACCATAATCTTAATTCAGTGCATTTTAGGTCTGAAATTAGCAAGGATATTGGATGTGTATGGATATATGAGAAAATTAAGATACATTATCAAATATTTTTGATGAATGCAGGTACAGAGATTTTAGAACGTTTGGTGACATTTGAGGCAGATGTGAATGATAAAATGAAATGGGGAAAAAAAAAAAAAATAGGCAAAGCCATTGCACTTGAACAACTTCCTTCCTTTTTGCTAACTGAACCTTTTTTTTGTCATCTTTTGGCAACCTTTTAATTATCATTACATAATGAATTATCCAGATTAATTAGTGCAATCTATCACTGAAACCTCACATCTGTTCTGTAACCCTCTGCATTTCACGCCACCGGTAAACTCCCCTGAACGGACGGGGTTAGCGTCCTCCATCAGTGAGGGGTTCTGTTGTTCAATCAGTTTTAGAGGCTCCTCGAGCTCGTACAGGTTCCTGGTGGAATGGCAAGCTGTGTCTGTAAGAGCTGAATCTCAGTGGCGCAGGGGGCGGTGGAGGAGGGGGCCATTTATACGCACTGGTTATAGATGCAGTAGGGTAATTGGGGAGTGGGTTTTAGTGCTCCCTGCCGGGCCGAACGACGGCACCATCCATTTTCCCCACCCAGCCCCTAAAAGACCTGCAAGCCGCCCGGCCAATTAAAAGACTCAAATGTCCATTTGTCAGAGGACTGAGGGGAGACGGTGTGGTGAGTTTACTGTTTGTTTTAAAATAATTGCCATGGAAATCACCTTAAATCATATAATGTGGAGTTGGTGCAAAGTGGACCCAGAGTGTTGTTGGTTTTCATTAATTTCACAAGGGAGGACTGGAGGGATATGACCAGATTAGGCCCTGGTTTATTATAATAGTGAAATCTTATCTGAAAATGAGTGTTGTGCGTCCCTTTTTTCTCCAGATATTGCACACGTTGTTTTTTTTCATACGTTTTATGATTACTGTTTTGTCCCTGCTGTTCACTGAAGAGAGGGTAGTTAAATGCACAACATACACCATTTTCTTGTTGTTCGTGAACTGCCTTATCGTATCTTTGGATTATATCTGAAAAGTACTGGCTTCACATCAAAGCCAGTTTGTCCAGTACTTTGTTTTCGTTTGAGGGTAACGTTATTTAGAGCTGACGAAAATGTAGTGTGGTCAGGATATTTATTCACATTTTTGAATCTTTTTAAAAAACACATCTATATTTTGCAGTAACTGGACCAAGGCTCACAAATAGCTATAATGCTTGGTGTGACTACTAGAAGACCAAGACCAGAAAAGGTCATTTGTTTCAACACCGATGGAAACTTTGAGGCTTTCTTTTATTTTATCTGGTATACACACACACACATAAGCACACATACATAAGGAATAAGGGAAAGAAAAACTTTATTATCTCTTTTGGTGTGTTTTCCATCATGTCATGGAACAGAGGGATTTCTTTTTATGGTTTAATTCAACAATAGCATTTGCGATCAGTGTCTTGGGCATCTCAAGGGCATTCCTGGTGAAATTACTGAGACTCTGCACCATTTATCATAGCCCGACATGTGTCATGTTCCAGACTCCAATGTGGAGAGGTTACAGCCGAAGACAGCTCGCTCTTTGTTGAGCAGCTATCAAAGACAACATCTCTTATTTATAATAAAAAAAAAAAAAGTGCCAAAACCTCAGAAAGGAGGAAAATGTGAGAGCTAGAGTCGCTGGACGATTAAAATACAAACATTTAGACAACTGAAACAATTGTTCAACATAATGTTAAGCAAGAATCCACATCCGCTTGCAGAAAAGCTGACATAGTTCAACCTCTGTCATTAACACGTCTCTGCCACAACACAAGTCAGCGGGGGTAAAATCACAGTATATAGGAAGTTTAAATCCAATGTTAAGCGTTCTATTGAAAAATAAGCTCACATGAGGTATGTGAAAAGCTTGAATTTGAAATGAAGTGTGGAGGAATACAAAACGAACAATATTTAGGTCTGTGATAAACAGTTAAGGGGTAATCACTATTCAGGGGCGACATAGGAGCCCCCACCAATCTATCGTTTATCAGTCTGTCTAAAAAGGTTTCCTGTTGTGTCTGGTTTAATTTTTTTTTTTTTTTTAAACAGTTCTCCATCACAAAAACGGAGGTTCGGAATCACGAAGGAATCCTCACCAGGTTATCAAACCCATGTAAGTCAGTCGAGACAGGTGTGCGATAACGAGTATATTCTAAATCTCAAATACAAATACAATACAATCCAGCAGATGTGACCAGACTGCGTAGGAAACTCAGTTCTGTGTGGAAAATACTGAGATTCTCGATTATTACTTGCCACAGTTTTAATGTTTGTATTAAATTAGCACAATTTCAAGGTGCTGCAGATTTGTAAATCTGGCTTCTTACATATAATACTAATATATTGTTATGGTACATATGGCTAAATGCTTCTATTCTAGCCAATAAAAATAAATGTTTATTTTTTAATGGAATTAAATTAATATAATAATTTGTTATAATTATATTTTAAATCATGTGTGATGTTTCCATTTTGGTTTCATATTGTACGCTTTTTTTAATTAAATAAAAAATAAACATGTTATTATGAAATAAACAAATACATCAGTATCAAATATATGATTTTATTTAGAAATGATTCAAGAATAAGTGCCTCATTATTATTGTTTTCCAGAATGTCACTTTCTAAAAATTATGCAAGCATATTTCATTTAATAGTAATGCGTTCTATTTCCCCAATGACTTTTTCATTGGAACACGTCTTTTTTCCTCCATTTTTTGTTTTGCCAAATTTAGAATAACGCAATGTTCTCGCTAGAACTCTAAGCAACTCATAGGCGCTTGAAAAGACTTGTCTTATGTCATATGATATCTGTTTTGAAGGCAGTTTGGAAATTTTGATTTGCATTTGTGCAAATTTTGTAAAACAAAAAACTTCCAGGGCTCTTTAGATTAATATTATTATTGTTAAATATTAAATATTATATTAACGACTGTGGCGTAATGCAATTTTGTTTAAAAGCATATAGCTTCTTTTAAAAACTCGTATGAAAACGTTCTAGTTTACTTACGTACATGTAGCTAGCTCGCTTGCTAACGTTTAAAGCTCGTCATAAAATAGCTAACATTAGCCAAACACAAAAAAAACAGATATAGGCTACAAAAAGATGAGCAGTTGAAAGAATCCGATTTGTAAACCATACAACCAATATTAGCTAGTTAACTTAGGTAAACTTATTTCATTTCCCCGCAAGAATTTGACATCCATCTCTGGTATTAATATTCAGGGCTCTTTTTTGCACTTTTTCCAGCAGCGCCACCTGCCTCTTATTACCTCCCAACAGGAAGGCTCCTCCATATTCCAGACGTAGACATATCAGGATTGTGTAGATGGTTGGCAGGTCCTTGTATGATAGGTTGTGTGACTAGGACCGTCAAAAAAGTGCAGCTGTTTTGAGACTTCACCAACTGCTCCGCATATGTACTTGTTTTGAGTCATGGGTGGGAGCCATGGTGGTGACAACAGGGACTTCCTGATCTCCTAGAATAAAAGGAGTAGGTTGTGGTGGGTCCCATGACAAACGTATCCCGATTTCCACAGACTTTTAGAATAGCAGAATGTTGCAAGCTACTTATCCAGCTGATGGGCCTCCGTTCCCATGGATATTTGTCAGGAG
>JAOYSI010000002.1:474538-486873 GCA_025775065.1 Hiodon alosoides | reverse complement strand
GACTTTTAGAATAGCAGAATGTTGCAAGCTACTTATCCAGCTGATGGGCCTCCGTTCCCATGGATATTTGTCAGGAGATACAGAGGGACCACTCCTCCTTGAATGTTGCCTCTAACCGAGGGCTGAAAGTGTCATTGGCCAGTAATCTGAGGCACAGCTCTATGTCCGCCAGATGTTGTAGCTACTTGGCCTGATTCCCGCCATCAAAAGTTTTGGACACGTCAGATAGCAACACTTTCACTATTGCTTACCCTCTCACTAGCCATTTGGGGTAGGCAGCCGTTAGTCAAAAGTATGTGGTATTCACAAGGGAGGTTTTGGTGCATCTGGGCAGGTAGACATACATATTCTTGCACTCGGAGATGACAATTTTAACGATTGAGTTTTGATAAGATAAGCCCTCTGTTGCCTCCATTCATTGCTTGTTGAAATGTAAAATGTATTTTTATACAAATTTACATTTACGTTTTTTTTTTGGCAATTCCAAATCTGTTCCAGAGACATTTCTTAAAAATTAAATCAGATTAATGGTGGTTTTAATATTTTCACAGCAAATAGAAAATACTGGATGCACACATGAGTGAACATACATGGATGAAGTTAATTAGCTTGGAAGAAATTCCACCTACACTTTGCGTTCTCGTTTTGCCTTAAAGTTAAAAGCTCAAGCCCAAAACTGACTCTTTGCGTTTAATTGGGTCCGACAACCGTTGACGTCTGGGACACAGCAATGTGACAGTAATGCCAGGCGTCTAACGGTCAGGTTGATGTATCCCAAACGTCAACGTTGTCGGAACCAATTAAAAAAAAAAGTATGTATGTATGTGTATATATATATATAGCATTGATGGTCCATGTGGCTGCCGGAAACGGTGCAACCTGCAGTCAGTGCACTACCCATTCAGTCATAGAATGCAGCATAAACAGGATATCTTCCTTTACCACTTAACGGAAGACCAACTTCAACCAGTTTATCTGCGTCACTGGTGTTCGCTGTGCCTTGACAAAGATTGGGAAGAAGTCGCCTTCTGTCTGCTGCACTCCGCCGGCGGTTCTGGATAATATAAAACCGAGCAAAACACAAAACTAGACTGCCTACCGCTAAATCAAAATTATAATCGAAATTGAATCAGAATAAACATCCCTAATCCCTTTTTAAAAAAAGAAACCAAACTCAAAAAAGAAATCCTTACATTTCCTTCCCAACTTGTTTATGGACAATTAGACATGCAGTAATTAATAAAAATTTAATAAAAAAATCATATTGGCCTAAAATAAATGCTTTTTAAGGATGGACATATTGTCCTTTTAATTTGGGACAGTACAGTCCTTATTAATATTTATAATTACATTATAAAAGCCTGATCTTACTAATTGATGACCAAACATTCTACTTCAAAGCTAGCCTACAGGTCAGTTTTAAAAAATGTGCCAGCCTAGCTAAAGCTGTAGGCTTATCGGTATAATACCACTTCTGTGTTTTAACAGACACATTTGCAATTAATATCATTATTGTCCTAGTAATTCAACCTTTAATCACTTAATCAGGACTGTGTATGCACACACACACACACACACACTGAGCACATGCTTAGTTTAAAAAGGCATACACTACAGTGACGCATTTTTAAAAGTGTCAGTTTCTCTGTTGAATACTGTCCATCAAAAGACTCAAGACAGAAACCCGGCTGTCATTAATACTGCATGTGATATGCGATTGTTTAAGTAGCGCATCAATAATTCCTGACACAAACAGAGTGCAGAGGAAGTGGAGCATGCTTAAATTAATTGATCGCACCGACAGGTTGTTTATGATTTAATATTATGTACTGCTGTACATTAAAAACAGCACTGTATAAGAACATCATGAACATTCTAAAAGACGGAGTAATTAATTACAAGAGCGCCGTATAAAGCAGAGACAATGCTTCATATCAATTACCCAACTGTTTACAAGATGCCGTTAGGGGGATTGCCATGACAACCTAGGTATGTCTGCCCTCTTTCACGTTCAACTGCTAATTATACGACACTACAACCCATTTTCAAATGTGAAGAATTACAGGTTAATACAGTTGAAATCATTAAAGCAATACCCATTGTTTTCAATAGAATGAGAAGAGCTTTTCTACAAACTCAAAAGTGTTATTAAATGGGGTCTAATTGCACAGAGCAATAGTCAAGAAAAGAAAATGACAGATGATTCCATTGATTGAAACAAGCCCCAGCAATTAGAAAAACCAGATGATGCAATTCTCCGCAATGGCTTGGTGAGAACCTGTACTTGTTTGGGAAAGTTTAGCTTACGACACTAAACCAGGGAGGAAAATATAGACGTATCCAGAATGTGCACCATTACTCATTAAATGAGGCGTGTTCATGATAACAGTAATAGTACAAGTAGCAAAGTTTCATTGGCTGCTTTGCTTTCAGTCAGAAACATGGATACCTCAGTAAAATACCTTAAACTCTGTAAAACGGAGATAATCCACATTTCTGGCGCTGGGAACCATTATAAATGCCAAAAAGAAGACCAGACGTCCTCGCCCTTTAACATTGTGCTTACCTCACTGGAACATTGTGCTTGTGTAGTCAATTTACTGATTAAAAGCCCCCAGCAGTTGTGTCATCGAAGGGAATAGCTCCTAATCCCATACAAGGCGCTTCCCTGGATGAGGATAGCCATTCAGAAAGTCTAAAGTGCAAAGGAAGATTTGATCTCCAGACTTCCTGTTCAGAAGTGGCGTGCACAATCATCTGACACAGGTGACCAAGCCGTGCGCCGTGTGTTACTAGCAGAAGGCTATGCTGGTTTCAGCAGCACTCGTCTGAAACATGACTGAAAGATTTGTCGGTTTGGCTTAGTGGAATTTGAAAATCGGTTCTTCAAAACGCTGACAGTTTCTCAACACCCCCCTCTGACTCTCTTACCTCCTTTTGAGAAAATCTGTTAATTGTAATAAAATTGCATTTTCAATATATATCCAAAAGAAATGAAAACATTACATCCAATTTTTATTTAAAATTGTATATCACACAAGCCCAACATATCCGTTCCTAGTGTAGCCATATGCGATATGTAAAAGAAAAGGAGGAGATGCAGAAACTAAATTTCTCTCCTTTGGCTATCCCTTTTAAGAAGACATTAAAAAGTTCATTTCTGGCACAACAGACTGACGGCTATCAGTGCCTCGTGCTCAGATGGCAAAGTAAAAACATTTATCAATATATTCATATCAATATATTAACACATTTGATATATTTTCTTTAAAAAAATGTTTGTTTGCTTTCTGAGCTATACAGAAGTTTTTATTTTATTTATTTGTGCAATCAATTTCTGAGCACATGGAGAACGCCTCAAGACTGAAGTAGGAAGGTCTACTCTCCGTGTTCATTATCATGTGACTCTACTGCCCTCTACAGGCAAAAATTAAATGTGCTGGAGCTTGGTCAATAGGACCGATACCTGGAGTGTCTTTCTAGGCAGGAATGTGATTCAATCAGCCTTAATGCTTGCCACCCTGGGAAGACAGGTTTGAAAGATTTGTTAATCGGTTCACAAACTATGCTGCATTATTGTGGGTGTGAGTTCTCATTGCACTTGTTGCCGTCCTATGATTACTAGTGTTTTTTTTTCACTTATTACTAACCTTTTAATTGTTTATTGCCGTGGGAGTCAGTGTAGTACCAGTAGTGATGGCGTGAGTCATTCTAACGCATGTATTGCCACGGTAATCAGAAGAAACCCTGTGCTTGATCTTCTCCTCTCCTGCCCCTTCAGTTCTGATGTTGACTCTCTGCTCCTTGTTGCTTTGTAAATGAGGTATGAGTAGATGAGTAAGATTATCCTGTCAGAGTCCAGTGACCTGAGCGGCCTCAGGCTGGGCCTATTAAGCAATTAACTTATGCAAAGATCTCATGATCCTGACATGCCTAAATATACTGTGCAAAGTCCATCAACCCGTCTATCCATTAAGAGCATTTGTACCCGAATTCTGGTGCGAGTGAATTCAAGATTTCCTCATTTTAATAAGCAACACAGACGTATTCAAGCTGAGCAAGATTAGTTGTGTTACAAAAAACACAGCAGTTCTGAATGTATTACAATGATAAAAACATTAAAACATAAAAGGGAAATTAAAGGAAATTGAAAATTAGGATTCAAATCATTCTCATGCACCCTTGTACCATTTCTTATGCGTGCGGAAACCCTTCATACATTTAATTAATTCGGCCTTCACAACAATTGGATTTAGACCGATCAGGGAAATCATTTGAAAATTTTTTTAGGTCTTAAATTTCTCTATAAATCCCAATTTGATGGGAACTACATTACCCCTGAGCAAACTCCTAGTAGGAAAAACGGGTTATAAAAAATGTAAGGTCTGTAATTGCATACATTGTCCTGCGAAATGGTTATTATTCAACATTACATTAAGTCAGAGGTATTCAATCTTTTCTCACCTTTTTGTATCTCTAAAGTACATAAACACACACCTGGATACAATCACACACACTCAAGGATACAAACACAGAGTCGCCACCTCTTCAAAATCCCTTTCAAGTTACCATGGAAACTAATCTCTCATTTCACAGAACTCAACATTAAAACATAGATGGTTAGAAGTCTAAGGTATTCATAGAGTTTGCTTGTTGCTTGACTTTGATGAACGCCATTAAGCTAAGTTGCTACGGAGCCAATAGCAGATTCCAATTAGTTTTTGCTGACAGTAGAGTAGAATGCAGCCATGGATCTAATTAAGCATAACTCTGATGCTGAGACAATGGCAGTCGTTACTCCACCTGGAGTTAGAACACCAATTTTTGCAATTCATTTATTTACTTGGTTATTTCCAGCTCTTTTACCCTTGCTGTATTACGGGTACAATCTTTAAAAAAAAACAAGAACATTTATCCAGTACACTTGTCGTATCAGACCCAGTGATGAGATTTTGACTTCTTGTTTTCATGTTTATCTATATGTATAAGACAGAACATAGAAGTCACTCATAGGGCTCACAAAGTAGAACTTAATCTCCCATAGAAGACTAAGGTATACACACGACTTAACGTGGTGCTTTTATCATTTCAAGTTCCTTAAACCAAAACCTACGTTATATTGACATGTTTTCTACAGACATTTTCACATTTTGAGTAAGAATCTGCACCATTTCAGATGCATTACGGAAGTTGCATTGCACTGAAGGCACTTTCCTTTTGCGTTGTGAAATGTGTGTAAGCTTTACTCACATGATATTTTGATAGCGAGGCATGACGCACAGACATCTGGAGAACCTGTGCAACTCAGTACAATGCATGATACATCTCCTCTACGATAGAGCGATGTCAGACAAATGACATAGTTCTATACTCGACATTTAAGAGACTGAATTGTAACGGTGGTATGGGAGTACAGAGCCGAGGTAGTCATTCAGAACACAGTGAGAGCTGGTGCTTTGTTTTGGGAAAGGTGGACAGTAATGAAATATAAAAAGACAGCATCCAAGGTATTTGTCACTAATATGGGTTTGCATTATTTAGAATTTAGCAGCACCTGGTGGCCAAAGTAAATATTTGTGTGTGTGTGCGCACTGGATGACGACTACATACTTTTACCATTTACATGCCCCATGCCTGACCTGCAGTCAACCTAGTCATGCATTGCTGCTTTCAAAAATATTGACGTTTCAAATCATGCATGTTCAGATCTATATTTTCGGAGAACCATTACACATCTGAACTGCAGTTCTATATTATTGATTCATCCACATATGCTGGTATTCATTCTGCAGACTGTTGAAATGCCTATACAGAGTACAGTAAGACAGCCCTCTATTAGAGGGAGAGGGGGGGAAATGCCGTCTCTCTCTTCAGTCTCTATGGAGTTTAGTATGCCAGCTGAGGTAGAAATGCCAAACTGTGCCGTTAAGGATAGCAACGTACTGTGTATCCCGGTGCACATGGGATTCCCCCTGGCTAACGTTCAGTGACTGAACACCATTATGGAGATCAGCATATTTTAACCCTTCTGGTGCTGTGCTTTTCTTCTAATTCCCAGACCAGGATTTACGTTTTCCATGTTATATTGGCAGAGAAATCAGCAGAGAATCGGCATGAGACAAAACTGGGCAAGTGTTGTACAAATCCATCTCAATGGATATAGCCTGCGAACAAGGGTTATAATGGGAGAAAAAAAAAGATTCTTGTTTACTCAAAATAATCAGTTCATGCGTTCTGACTCCTGCATTAAGCCAATTTATATTGATTTATTCTCACAACACACAAGAGGGTTGGCTAAAAGTTAATTGGATTTACTGTCAGATCCGTGCATCCAGAAAACAATGCCTTCCCTTACTGTCTGTTTCCTCATGCTAAATCTGCCACGTGCTTACATCTGTAATCATTAAACAAACAAACAACCTGGTGACTGTGCGAGTTCGCCGCTGCCGGAGCCCCTCCCTGCAGCAGCAGGTACCCGCCGAAAAATTGACCGCCCCTTTAAGGGGTGGCAGAGAGAGCGAGAAGACCGCCTGTACCCTGCCAGACGGGGCAGCTGCTGTCACTTTTAATGACATTACAGATTGTGGTTTAGCCGTTGCTGCCGGGCTACAGAGACTGGTGAGTGGAAGGGCAAGCTTGCGAAGTGGGAGCGCCCAGCTTCCACGCCACCGCCCGCTCCGTTGGCCCCCCGATTACCCCTTTCTTCATCACAAAACCGCTCTTTAAATGGCATCTTAACTCCTCTCCATTCCTCACCTAAATCAAAAGGCTGCTGAATAAATGCATGTTCTGTTACTTTCAAGACTCGGGATATATATTATTATATTTATTGTTATTATTTACTTTGTTTTTTTTTTTTGTCATTTCCGTTTATACAGATTCACAATGGAGCGCCAATTACACTGTATTTAGCTTGCTCTTTGATTGGAAGTTATTTTGTACCCGTTTCTTGTATTTTTCAGTAAAAAAACAACAAAAAAAATATATATTTTTCCCCGGGAGACTGTAGATTGTTTTTTTTTTAGAATTTTCTAGATTTCATGTCAACAGTATTTTCATCCGTAACAGGTCATAGAATAGCATCCAAAATAATATGGCAAGGCCGAGACATTCCCTTTTGATTGCCAGTTTGTTTTCTTAGTTTAGCTTTTCCTAAATAGGTAGGGTTGGTTCACATTTTAACACGAAAAATAGATTTGGAGAAACAGAACTAACAGGGCATTTGTAAAGACTGCTGATCAGTCACTGGTTACACTGGTCAGTGTATTAATGCAGAAAGATATTACAGATATTAGCCGTTTTCATACTCTTCAGACTGACTGCTCCATTTACATTATATAAGATATTCATGGTGAGTACTCCATTCCAAATTATAAAAATAATAATACTGGCACTATCTGATATGAAATTTAAATACGTAATGCAAAAAAATCTATTAGTGTGTCGTCGTCCCCCTTTTCTTAAATTTACCATCAGAGACCAAGACAAGCTGACAACTTCTCATTGGAGCACTAAATGTGCATGTCAGGACGGAGGAGAAAAGGCAGCCATTTCACACCAGCAGGGAAGACGCCGTCACCGGCTACCTAAGCAAAACAAGCTGCAATAATCTTATCTGGCTTGTGACCTTTCCCCATGGTCTCATTCCGGTGCAGGATCTTTGCAGCAGCTATTAAAGACATTGATCTTGATTGTTCCTTCTGGTCTGTTGCCGATTATTATTTACTAAGCAGCTGTGCAGGGATCAAGAAGATTCTGGACATCAGTCAAGCCAAATGAGTTGCTGTCCCTTAACAAGTCCTGCAAAACACACACTTCAGCCGGTCAATTTTCACCCACTAGAAGTGCAAAATCAGTGATATTTTTGCATTTTTACCTACCCCTCGACATCAAATGAAGACCGGAGAAAACGGTACCATACATTTCATTTTATTACTATGACTTCGACTGACCTGGGACTTTTATATCAGAATTCAATATAATTTTAATCAGCATCTAGAATTTGACTTGAAATTTGCATTTTAATATCCTGTTTCTGAATCAGACAGTGCAGAGTAGACAGCAAACTTGCATTACACACAATTGCATTAGAGTTGTTGCTGAATTACACCTGAATGGGCTTTATGAACTGCCACAGTATGTTTTACTAAACGGAGCTTTTAAACATTCACATTTAGGAAAAAAGTATTAGCTAAAGATCCAATTACAATACTAATGCAAAAGACCCCAGAAAACAAGATGATATTTAATAGGTTTGCATCATCTAAAACTCTCTGCAATAATCGAATCAAAGTCTGATGAAATATTTAAAAATGCACATCTGTTTTTGAAATGATTCTGGTCTAAACTACAGGCTTACCACAATGGTGATTCTGTTTCCAAGCAAGGTGTAAAGTGACAAAAGAGTGCAGGGTTTAGGCGGAGGGATATAGGCTCATTGAAGCACAGAGAGAAAAAAAAAAACTTGGGCTCTGCGTGAAGTGTAAGTAAAAGCCTTATGTCAGGACTCATTACTACTACTGTTAGTGCTGCTGTGAATTAGGCATGGCTTCAAGTTACCGAAATCCCACAGGTACCTCCTCCAAGCCTCTAATTTAGCCCCGCATGCAGAACTGCCCTGTCCAGTTCAGAAGCCAACAATTAATTCCTGGACCTGGAGCTAGAACAACAGGATTCCAGCCCAGCACTAATACTCAATAATCATTGACCCATTTTACAGGATTTGGAGTGAAAAATCCTGATCTGCTGCCCTAATTCATGAAACGAAAGCGATCTAATGGTCCTGGTCTAACTGCTCCGTTTAATCTGAAACCATGCTCTTGTTATTAATTTCTCATTAGGGGAATGCAGTTCTAATGATGGGATTAATGCTTGCTCTAAATTTGCAGTTTTGACCTCCGAAAACAAATGCTATAACATCTGCCCAGTACAGCTGATATTGTTCCAAGATGGTTTGTTTGTCGTTTTCAGAGGCATTTTATTAGATTTTTTTCTCCTGAAATCTTGGAGGATACATCTGCAGCTTAATTTATAATAAGACGTGGTTGGATTTAATATAAATCTGCTCGTTTTACTCAAATTTATAGCCACCAGGGGGCACCTTTTCCCTTAATCGCTCAGTTCCAGTATGTTTACTTGATCGCTCTAAAACTGGATTGAGTTCAGGAGCTGCAATTGTCTTTAAAGTATTACATTTTTTGCCGTTTACCTGAATATTCATTTACAGTATTTCCCATATTACAGATGTAAAAATGCAAACCCTCCATGACACGTGTTGGCTGGAGTAGGTAATATTAGTTCAAATATTAATTCTAGAATGTACAC
Organism: Hiodon alosoides; assembly: GCA_025775065.1. Classification (NCBI taxonomy): domain Eukaryota; kingdom Metazoa; phylum Chordata; class Actinopteri; order Hiodontiformes; family Hiodontidae; genus Hiodon; species Hiodon alosoides. The sequence goes on along the minus strand of JAOYSI010000002.1, from coordinate 477,549 downwards.
TTTTGTCTATTGTGTGTTAACAATGACCTTGAACATTTCTTTAGAGGATGTTGGCGGCTGGTTTGACATTACCCATGCCTTGGAACAGGGAAAACTCTGTTTTATGTAAGAAACAGCCAAACATAGGCCAGATAATTTGCAGATTATTAATGCAGGTTTTTTTTTTTTTATGTAGATTGCGATTCGGGTATTTTTTTTAAAGAATTTTGCCTCTGCCCTGCACATTCATGTTACAATATATTGTCATTTGTAAAGAGCAATACCTTTTTGTTTAACAAAAACAAAAAAAAACAAAAAAAAAAACAAACACTGTGATTTAATTGTTTGGTGATGAATGTGTGAATGCTGGCATTTCTCACAGAAGTGGTGATCTCGATTCTAAAGGACAGCTACATTTAAACCCTGTGCCTTTCAGTTCAAAGAGTAATCCCCTTGCGGCGGCTGCAATAAATAATTTGCAGGGAAAAGGCACGATGCATCTTTTAACATGTGCAGTCATCTCAGAGTGCAAAACCTACAAATGTCACCTTATTTTAACATCATAAGTAACAGGTCAGGCTGCACAACACAGGGGTGGAAAAAATGTCCCTGTAACAGACTCAAATGTCCCTGTAACAGACTCAAATGACATAAGATACAAAGTTAATGGACTCCAGAATGCTCAAAAAATGCATTCCGCACTGGTTAAATCAAATCGTCTCTTAAATTCAGTTAACTACACTCAACTAAAAGCATGCCTACGTTGTTAACGTGTGGCAACACTAGTTCAAGCAATTATAAATTTCTACTTTTTTTTTTGTTAAATATAAAAACGTAACAAAATAAAATCACTATAAGATAATGGTTAAATCAACCATCCTTACACTGGATGGAAAGTAACCAACAGACAGGCACTGGTATTGGTGAATTCACCCACTGCATTCCAATCTTCACCAGTCCTTTCTAGCACTGCCACTGGAAGTCATGCCAGCCCAGAGCGATTCCCCTTCCCTGAGGGCTCGTATGTCCTGGATAGGCTGCTGGTGGTATCATCTGCAGTTTATGGGAGGGGAGATCGTTTCGATAATGCCAATAATCGAGACTGCTTCCACATAGTTTTTACTTTTCACAAATTCAGACGTGTACCTTTTGACAATCAATTCCATCCGATTCAGAAATATGTAAATGTAATTCATCGAAAAGTACCATGAAAAGTACCATAAAAAGTGGAAATGTACAAAACACAGGAGGTGTTACTGGAGACCAATTCATTTATTACTCTAAAACAGACATGGTCAAACTTCTGGTCCTTGGGAGCGGCAGTGTCCGAGTTTAGTATCCAACTCACTTTGATTGTTTCAAGATACTTATTGAGAGGCACATGGTAAACCCACAGTAACTGCTGCAGTTGAGGACCAGGTTTGGCTATCCATGCTTTACAAAACCACTTCAATCAAGAATCAAGTCTTTGTATTTTTTAAGACTGTATAAACAAGAATAAATCTTCCCATTGTGGAGGGTAGGTTTACCAGCCTTTTTGAAATTTAAAAAAATGACGCATGCAAACGCAAGGTTCGGGAGTAGAGGAACTGTTGGGTGTTGGGTAACTGTGTGTCCTGAGTCAATCGAGAGAATATGGAGACAGGTGTGCAGGGGCAGAGAGCACTACGATGTAAGCGGATACAGTGAGAGGAGCAGGTGTTGTGCTCCAAGTCTCCCCGACCACACAACTTCATCATCTCTGCAAGCATAGCCCCAAGACAGCAGCTGTCAGCTTCGATGAATGCACAGTTCAACTTTTTTTTGCAGTTAAGGTTTTTGTGCCAGGACCGAGTTCAGTTACGTTTTATTTTTCTGCTTTTCATCCAGGATTGTATACATTATGTTACGTTATCACTTTTTTAAAATTCAATTGTACAACTTAATACATTATAATTGCACTTTTTTTAAATAATTGTCTAATTTTGTTTAACCCTTTAACTTTATCAGATGTCATTTAGAATACTGAATTAGAAGTATTGCATTTCAAAAGTAACACAATTACTTTGTTTAGGCTGCTACAGATGTAGGACCATTTCCTGGTCATAACGGTCAGAGTGTTTTATTAATGGCATAATAAAATGGATTTAATAAAAATAAAATAAAAACCATTTCATTATCTTTCTAACCTTGCTGCATAGATTACCAAAATGAGACTTGCAATTTACCTTCCTAAATCAGGAGAAAAAAACCACAATTAATTTCTTGGTAAAGAAAAGAAATTGGACTTAAAAAAATAAAAAACCATTTACGTCAGTGGTTCCCCAACCCCCAGGTCACAACCTAATGTAGGGTCGTTAGGACGTTTCGGATGGCCATCAGGATTTATTTATTTTTAACTTTATCGCAACCCCCCGTTCCCACCACCAAAAATCCTACACTGCTAGAAATCAAGACCGCCAGACCCCAGAATGTGAAGGGGCATTATAGCAACTGATGCAAGTGTCAAAAAGTGCCGGTGTTCTAGCTTTTTGCAGACTCATCGTTAACTTTTGTTCCAACGCACAGATGTGAGCAAACACGCTTAACTGCACTTAAGTGGGCTGTGGAAACACTTCAATGTGTCGAGACACTTCCCACTTCACATGGAGACCCCAACAGTGCACAGTACGCTTACACCATTTAGAAACAATTCAAGAATCACAAGTTCAGTCAGCCACATCATGTACAAAGCACACGTACTGGCAATAGCCAGTCCCAACACCCAAATGCTAAGAACATAAGGCAATGTCTGTACAGACATTACAATTAATTTATTTTTAAATACAGGTTTAAAAAATCCATACATCCTTTCAACGCCATAAGCCTTCCAAATTGGAATTTTCCCTTCTGCTGTACATTAACCTTTAGTTTCCCAGACATAGTTCAGACCAGTGAACTTTTTTTTTTTTTTTGGGGGGGGGGGGGGGTGCCAGAACTACAAACCCACAAACTAAAGTAAAAAAAAGAAATTTAAAAATTTTTAGGTGTTGAGGCTGCGTTTAACACTTTAA
>JAOYSI010000002.1:462388-474101 GCA_025775065.1 Hiodon alosoides | reverse complement strand
TCCACCCCCCCCCACCCCCTCCCCCACCCCCCTGCCCCCCCCCCCCCCCCCCCCCCCCCCCCCCTGCTCCGGGGGCGGGCCGGCCCCCCCCCCGCCAGAACGACAGACCCACTCACTAAAGTAAAATCAAGCAATTTAAAACTGTGAAGCTGTGGAGGCTGCGTTTCACACTTTCAGTATCCCTGGTTATTGGCAACTAGCCATTTCCACCTAAAACTATGTTTTCTGTGCATAGGGCTCCGCTGCAGACTCACAGCCAGAGGTTTCAGGACAAATCTGGCTGTGGGCACGTGTTAGTCTACACAAACAGTGTCGCTTCAACTATACGGCCAGCATATACCGCCTCACAGCCTGTGCAGCACGTTGAGAGAACTTTGTTCTTTTCATTCACTCCCTGACACCACTCTACTCAGCTTCTGTGCTCATCTACATAACCAAGCATATCAGGTTCCTTCTCAACCTACAAAAGCCTAACTTTATGGAGAACCAACTATATAAGTGTCTAACTGGCTGGGCAGCTAAGCTGCTTACCAGCTTTAAAATCAGCAGTACATTCAAGTCCTATCTTGTACAACTAACTCCATTTCCCTTCCCAGCTCAGCACTCATTCTCCAACTCTCCTTGATTAATCAGTTGACCCTGCCCTTTTTAAAGGCTCCCAATTGTGTTAATTTAAGGCAGCTGTTCAATCAATTACCCAATTACCTAATTTACACAAAATGGCTGCCCCATCTGTCCCGCGCCTCCTGGGAATTGTAGTCCTGATGCACCAGGCCAACAGAACTACATTACCTTAAAATGGGTAGAGACTGTGCAAAGTCCATGGCCCAAAATACTGGCCCTGAACCACAGTGCCCCAAACTTCATCAAAATTAATTGAAAATGACTAATTTGTTTCAGAACTTTAGCAGAAGAAATGAAATACTTACAAAAACATGGAAAAAAGTAATCAGTATCAATTACAATTTTATTTAATGTAATTAGCCGGTTCTCAAAGTATTGATTCCCTCTCAGCCCAAGTTTTACTCATTGGATTTAGCTAGTAATAAATAAATTACATCTTGCTTTACAAGGCTACTTGGCTGCCAACTGGGAAAGAAAGGAAAACGTTCAGTGAAAAGATTTCAGCCCATAGGCTAAGAGATTTTTTACATACTTGACATGTTTATGGCAACTTGAGGGTGACAAAATGGATTGGTTCTGGGTCAATGAGAAAATTGTCACTCGTCAACCATATCCCAATACCATGTGGCTAACATCTCTGAGACAGCCATAGCCCCCAGCATTCACTTAGTGTTACTTTGCGTGCAGCTCATGTCCTCTGTACTAAGTGCGCTTGGATAAGAAGGCCGTATGCCAGGATCTTTTATAGTCGTCATCTTGGATAGAGCCATCAAAGTTGTCCAAAACCCTGATCTTCATGCCATACATACCATAGTGTGAACCTTGGCATTTTTTATGACTTTGCCATCGGTGGAATATGTTCCCAAACACTCCATTCCAACTAGATGTGATTCTGTCTCCGTTCCTGCAAACCTCAGGGCTAATGCTTGTCAGTGACCGTTTTTGCCAATTAATTTGTCATGCCATAGTACTGGGCAAAGCTGGTGAATTGGTTCAGGACCACCCTTTGCATGTGTTTGAATCTAAAAAGTGTACTGACAGCAGTTCAAATGGACAAGTGGTAAAGTTGCTAGTTAATGGGGCCTGTATTGGGCTGTTCGGAATCTTCTTATCAGAAGTTAATTTTCTTGTACCCAAAGATAAAGACTACTGATGACTGAATCCCTCACCTGAGCTTCTCTAATTACCCTGCTTGGAATTTCCTGGACAGTGCTGAGCAATTAATCCATTAATCCATCCGTTTTTCCTCATTGACTCTCGTTGTCACGACACTGAGCGGTGGTGTAGGTGCAGAAATCAGTATCATACTAAAATACTAATTATTAGTTTAGTCTAATTTTAAATAGTTTACCCATGAATTGAGAATTACAATAAATCATCTTATTCTCTGATATTACAAGCGAAATGTGGTGAAGGTTTACATTATTTTAATAGTGGTAAGATGACTTCAATCATTTTAATCAATTTAGACAACCTGCTAAAAATATGAATTCCATTCACTTAACTATGAAACTCAACAACTAACCCGTTCATTTCTGGACTACATTTCGAAAGCATAAATCAACTGAATAGGTCTTCTCAACTAATTCCCAGAGGTGGTCCCTGACTTCCATGTTTGCTAGGTGCATTATCTTCTCCAATAATTGCAACGTCACCCACTTTAGTGAGGGATGAGCTGCTGTTTGTCACAGCGGTATGATTTCCAGTCCAGCCTCTGCCTGTATCTCTATCGTTAGGTTCATGTGCTGAATGTTGGGTCCCCTCTGGTAAGTGTACATAGATGAAGGGCCTTTAGTTAACTGTTGCTTCATCCTCTGTAAGGATGGTACACATTTCTTCAAATGTAAGTGTTGCTTTACCTAGCATCTTTCTGAGGCATGTTTTCGCTGAACAGACAAGTCTGTCCCAGAATCCGCCCCACCAAGCCTCTCTCTGAGAAAAACTCCAAAACAGTAATCCTGGAACTCCAACACAGAACTCCAATTTAGTAATCCTATCCCTTGGCAGAGGCGCAGTCACCTGCTGTCTGGCATTTGCCTTGAACCTCCTACAGACTGTACATCTTGGCACGGTGCTCTTGACTAACTGTCGGGAACGCAAAATCCAGGAACTCTCTCGCACCTTCACTAAATTGTCTGTAACTAAATGCATCACTTTCATGCAGGTGCTGGATAAGCAACTCAGAGTATCTGTCTTCGTGGGGCAGAACCCAAGGGTGCTGTTCTCTCGGTAGGTGAAGTCTGACTGTTGCAAACTTCCTCCCACAATGATTAATCCATGCTTGTCCAGAAAGGGTTTCAGTTCTCTAATTTCAGAGTCGTTGTTTATATCCTTTCCTGCATTTAATAATTTATGTTCCTCACTGAAACTCTCCTTTTGAACCTACCCTTATCCAACATGCTTGGAACAACACATATTTTGTCAAGTCACCTTAGGTTTAAGTGTTAATAGTCTTGGTATGTGCATGGGATATGAACCTTTTCATCCAGACTGTCACTCTGAACACTTTACTTAGTTTACATTGCCTCTTCAAGCACAAAACTGGTTGGAATAGTGAGCTGCACAGTGACCTGGTAACTGGACCTAAGTTCAGTACTCACTACTTTATCTGGGATATGTTAGTCAGCCTGCTCCAACGGATCGTGTGATGACAGAATACTGGCTCCGTTCCACCACAGCTGGCTCTGTGTCAGAGTGAGAATAGTTTAGCCTCTTGTGGGTAGATTCGCTGGGCTAATCCTGCAACAGTGTGACCCTGAATATTTGTTTGCGACAAACTGCCTCCATTTCTGAGCCGAGCTGCAAATCCAGTGAAACATTATCATTGAGTCTGTCCACATTTTGAGCTGTGTTTTTTTTTCCCCATTTGCAGTGATTTCATCAGGGTTTGTCCTAGTCTCGAGCCGATAACTGCTCCCATCAATTCCCAACATGGTCGGTGTCATCCCTGAAAGGCTATATATGCTATTAGCTTTCCCAAGACAATATGTGCCACTCCTTTCCCCTGTTGCTTTGAGCTAGGATGCAGCCAGATCACAGGTCAATGGGTTCTCCTTGGGGTCGCCAAGAAAGGGCATGATATAGATCATGAAGCATCTCTGAAGCAGATTTTCCACTTGAACGAAATCCAGCTTTTTGGAATGCATCTGGGGAGATAGGCAATCAAGGTTAAAACCTGTTGATGTAGCTCTGTCCAGGTGATAGGGGTCTGGGTTTGCAGCCTCTGTTTTGCTCCTTAGTTCCCTTAACCTGTGGTGGTGGATGTATCGGTGCGTCATTTGACAACTGTGCTGAAAGCAGGTCATGCAGTGGTTCAAAATGACCATGCAGTTGTGCAAAGAGTTCTGGATGTAATCACTTTTCTCCGGAACTACTAGCATTTCTTTGCTGTGAGCTTAAATACATTCTATTGCTATCGATGCAAGACTGCCCATATGTGCTGGACATGATCCCCAAAGAAGTTACTGTGCACCAGGTTGTCATTCAAATATGGCAGACAGGTATCATTTTGCAGGCTTGACACTTTTATACTTCTCTGGAACTTGCTGGTGCCGAACACAGACTGAATGGCATTCGTACGTAATCATATAGTGCCTAGGGGTGATTAAAGCAGCCAGTGGTTGGCTTTCCTGGCCCAGGAGGCCCTGATTTTCCCTTGTCTATCACAGAAAATCAGGCTATCCCACATAGGCTTGCTGCCAGGCTTGACTGACAGTTTCCTTAATCACCGCCTAAATCCTGCCCAGTCGCCTATAAACCTGCCAAAATTTAAATTAAAAGTAAAAATAAAAAAATGAAATGAATTAATCCGGCATTAACAAATGCATTATTATTGTTTAAATTAGAAAGACCCGGTAGCTTTAGTTTGTGATATTATTGTAGAATTATATGCACTGCACATCCTTGGTTTTGGTTTTAATTTGACTTATCTAACATATGTCCCGGTACTCGTTCCAGTGTTTCTCCTGAAACTCCCTCGAGCAATACCTTAATGATATCCCCCTGTGATGCCTCCGTGAACCAATTTTCTAAAGCAGAGGCACTTAATAGACTCACTTTAAGAAGTGCTTACAGTCGTCTATTGACACATTCTGCATCTTCGTCCCAAGTTGTTCTTGATGATGCTGGCAGCCTTGGTTGACTTTGTTGAACATCACTGGCAGTTGTATCTGCTATTCTATTCAGGTTTTTCATTTTAGTTTTTTCTTCTCTCAACATTGTGTGTATCTCCAGTTCAATAGGGTATACAGCTCCTTATACTCCTTATACTCCATGCTCCTTTCTCCCTCTCCACACTTGACTAGTTACTTAACCTTTGTGGATGTGGTGTATCTGCAGTTTAAGTACCAGAGATGGGTAGCAGGGTATTGTTGACCTTCTCTAGCACCTTCCTGCAGCTAGACACTTGTTGACTTTCTCTATGAGCCTCTCGACCTCATCGGGTCACACTGGTCATTACTCGGGTCATTACATCGGGTGATTACTCATCGGGTCACACTGTTCCTGTAGAAACTGGCATGCCTTGTCCTCACTCCTTGCTCTTATTACTTCATCCAGTTCCTGTTCTACTAACCGGATAAGAACCCTTTTGCTTTTATTTTTCCTTGTGTCATCCTCTTCCCCGAAGAACTTCTAATGCCTGCAGACCAAACCGCCAGAAGCTAAAGCTAGTCTTATGGGCCGTTATAAGCTGCTTAGTCTGTTCCCTTCACCACTTGCTTGTGAGAAGCAAGATTATCTCTAAGTTTATCTCTTAGGAGTTGGTTCTGTTGTAGTTTTCCTTCTAACCCATTCCTGGGCCAATATGCACCGATTAAAGAGTTAATAACTTTTTAGCATCTGTGCATTGCTATGACAACACTCAGCTGAGTGCCAAGTCGCAGAATAAGAGCACCCGACCACTGTAAATGCATAGCCCCACAAATTGCTTTCTGCGTCACTAAAATAAATGATCCTGCATTTGCCATGCTAAGTTGCGGTCTTCTTTCTCCAAATTTAAGGGTATTTGTGACTAATCACTCAGCTGTTCTTCCACTTAGTACTGTGACAGTTATGTCATTGTATATCAACCAGGATCAGTGCATGTTCTCTCTGGCGTTTTATCCAGTGTCACAAGTGTGGGAACATGTGAACATTGCCACGATAACAGGAACAATTACAATGAAATTGTTTGCATTGATGATTGTGGCGAGCAGCTGGCAGGAACAAGCTCGTCCGCCAGATACAACCGGATGGACGCACTTGAGCATTGAATCCATTGACAAGACTATGCGCAGGTGCAAACCGTGAGCTGGCACAGGGTGGTCCAGCCAATGAGGCCACACTTAGGGGTAAACAACAAGACTTTGAGAGACAGTCAAGCTGCTGAGAATCCATTTATTGTTATTAGCCTGAAATTGTCATTTTGTTACTTCCTTTGGTTTGTTTCTCAAATGTTGATAAGCAAGATTATTTTTTTTTCCATTTGTGCCAGAAGACGTTGTTTTCTATTATTCATTTAAAAAATAAAAATCTGGAATCAGCACTTTATTCGAATCTATCCTGTCCTTGAAACCTTCCTCTTAGATCAGCCTAGGACAACACATTCAGAGAAAGGGTAACTCTGACCCCCCTGCCTTCAAAAGCCATTTGTCATTTAACCTGTTACATGGCACGTAGCCCAATTAGGATTTTCAGTGTCCATCGGAAGTACTTCGTCACAACCTCACTGACAGAACCACGTACCTGATCATCTGGAACTGACAAGGAACCCACTCAGCCCATTCTACATCACGGAGTGAGCAATCCTGGTCACCATTGGCTAGGGATATAACCCAGATGTAAGTCTGCATCATGGGGGCCCAACTTGCACTGGGAAAAGGAGTGCCACTCAGGATATACTCCTCTCGTCCTTTTTGGTCCTTCTTGTTTTCCATCTTCCGCTTTAGATATGTTGTATGGTGTGGCGCTCAGTCTCAGTCGCGGTAGAGCTGGGCAATGATATCGCAAGCACTTGAACTAAAGAAGGGGAATTCATCTCAACACACATTTTGTGTATAGTTCCATTTTCCACTTGGGCAGTGTGCCGCTGTCATGATTCCATCACTTGCAACTAGGTTACAGGACAGCGCGTGACCCAGACATCAGTCTCACCCTGAGGGTCAGGGGCCAGTCAAGCATGATGTGTCAGTTGAGTGCCTTCTATTTCCCCTTTTGTGCAGTGGTCAAAGAAAAGATTCAAAGCTTCCCCCAGCCCTGTCCTCTACCAAAATCTTCATGAGATTGGAGAGAGGAGATGAGAGGAGAGGAGAGGAGAGGGTGAGGAGAGGAGAGGAGATGAGAGGAGATGAGAGGAGAGGAGAGGAGAGGAGAGGAGAGGAGAGGAGAGGAGAGGAGAGGAGAGGAGAGGAGAAGGGAGAGAGAGAGAAGAGGAGAGGAGAGGAGAGGAGATGAGAGGAGAGGGGCGTGTGAAGAGCCTGTTGTGTCCATGGTCATGTGACATAAACTAGCGCTGGATTTGGGGAAGGATATTCAATAATTAGAGGTCTTTCTTTCAAAACGTGTGCATGCGTGTGCATTTACATTTAGAAAACGACGTGGAAGTATCTAACCAGTGAATTTGATTTTATTGATGACAATTGAAAGTATTTAACGGCTATTGATATTGGAATGAAAAGGAGACCAACAATGGCTATCTGGGTGTAAGAAAAAATTAATGCAAAAATTTGTGGGTGGAATTATTATTTTATTTTTTTATTATTTTGTAAAGGATTTGAAGAGTGTACATCCATCTGTATATGTATATACTAGCCACAAGTGAAAATTTGAATACACATACACACAATGTGGAAAGGTAGGTAAGATTACTTCCCTGCAGCAGTATGGATCACATTTTTAATTACAGGGCATGCTGTCCAATTAACTGTGTACAGTAAATTAATAGAAGTCTCTGCCGATAACAACTCTCAGTCACTTAGAAATTTCAAGGAAAATGTCCAAAAATAAGTACTGAGGGGTACATATATTTAACATTTTTTTAAAGATATTTCTTATTTTTCTTCTCTCTTCTGATCTTTTTTCACACCCTAGACCCAACTTTATGAGTTGTCGGAGAATTGTTTCCCTAGGTAACAGCACACTCTACTGTTCAGTTCTGATTAAACTCTTAATAAGACCACTCAGGGTGTTTTCACATATTGCTTTTTAAAAAGAACCAAACTCTGTCCTTTTTTAAATGAAAACAAAATCTGTTCTCTTTGTATTCACTCCGCCATTCCATTCTTGCTGATCCACGTTGAGTACGGTTGGTCTTGAGGACTGATAAGGTTCACCAAATTCTTTTCAGGGTGATTTTTTTTTTTTGTTTGTTTGTTTTTATAAAAAAAAAAGAGGAAATTGCTTTGCGGTCAGTTAAGAAAACCGCACCGCAGACTTAAAACAAACTAAATTCAGACGATCTCTCGAGATGGTCTGAGTTTGGTTCACTTGAGAGGGGTTTCAAGTTCATTTAGAACATTCACGTATACATGGAAATACAGATGAACCACAGAGATTGGTGTGTGAAAATACCCAAAATTTTCGCACTGTGAAAAATATTATTAATTGGTCATTATGGTTGAATTTTGTGTAATTTGTGTTTTTTCACTGTAAATTTGATATGTAAATGCTGTCTCTCCAGCGGACAAAAAATACTTATTACTATTAATTATACAGGCAGGGTATTCATTTAACATGATTCATTCCTTATGAATAATCCACAGAAAGGCAGCGTTGTCTAAAACTTGACATTAAGAGAAAACTGGGATTTGTTAATGCTCTCTTTGACCCTTTGGTTGAGCAAAAAAATGACTTTTCCATATATTAAACAAGGGTTTGACAGAATCTCTGTTTTCGGCAACAGAATCTGCAGTAACAGGGCACAAAAGGACTATACTTCTCAATCTCTATAGATGAAATTTATTTTAAGGCAGAACAGGGTGGGATCACCAAGACAATTTCAATAGTTCCTCTATCCTGCATTTTAATGTTCCCATGGACACCGTCAGAGAGATATTTAAAAGGAGTCACACTGGTAGAGTGGAATTAAAGATTTCAGAACAGCTGTAGCTACACAACAAGTTTAAAATATAATACTGAGTGATATTTTTGAGTAATATTTCTGTGATGTAAGGTGGCAGTAATAAATAAAAAGAAACTTTCCTTGATGTAAAACTGTGCTAGATTTTCAATACAATGATCAATGCAAAGGTTTTTGATGAGGTGACACAAGTACATAGTCATTGTAGGTATATACAGTGATCTGCTAAACTTATGAAGTTATACTCAATGTCAGAGAAAAAAAAACGTTTATATTTAAAAGACTGGTTGGCAACGTCTCCATGTCTCCATTCCCACTGTCTGGAAGCCTTACTCACGTTGGTGACAAGCAATGATGGCACCGCTCTCTGAGGCTATTTGTGGGGGATGCACAGTCAATTTCCGCCACAAAGGAAAGTGTGCAGTGTACTGCCGTCCTGAATGAAACTGAAAAGTGCTGCCCGTGTCGCTACAGCAACAGAAAAGCTACCCGGCTCCTGAGGGAAATGGCAGATCTTTTAGGTGGGAAATAAAATGTTGCTTGCACATTGAGCTTGGCCGCCGTGGCTTTTCCATTGCATTGAAAGACTCGGCCTGCCTGACATGAACCAAAGGCCGAGTGACAGTTGCATTAAAAAGCCATAATATAGGAACACTGGTGCAAAAACAGACTTAACCTCCAGCACACATCTCATCTCGCACCTGTGATCAGACTCCTATCTCAAAAAGCCATTCTGTAATGGAGTTTTTTTTTCTCTTGACTGATTTTGCGAGCACCATTTCCCCCGCACCGCACGGCAGAGTGTGTAATGTGAAAGACCCTCTGACAGGTATTGCTGGGCTGGGTGTGCTGCTGTGGGGTCTACTGAATTCTCAGTAATCACTGTTCCCATTCCTCTTTACGTGGGTGGCAGGCACCCCTTTGTCCTACCAGTGTGTGTAAGTCATGGCTGTTGTCGAAGTCTGACATCTAAAATGTAGATCGTTTCTCTAAAATATGTGCTTAAAGCATCACCTTTAAAAAAAAAAAACCCCATTACTGCAGCAGCGCTATCACAACAGTTCTGTCATGAATCAGCATTCGGAAAACCAGAGTTAGTACGTCTTCTTAAACACATTTTTTATACTTAGTTTTTCCTCATTTCTTCAACACTCAGATTTTTGTGAAAATTTTGATTTGTCATGAGCTTACCCTGATTTCTAGGCAGTGTCTTTATTCCTGACAACATATTAAACTTAGGAACTGATTTCCTTCGGTAATTTTGTATTCAAAACAGTGGCTTAAGTTAAATAAAGAGGTAAATAACATAAATAAAGAGGTGCCAGCAAAATTCAGTGGGTGACAATGCTGTTTTAAACCACCAAGCCCTGGGTTACTCTATGCCCCAAATTACACTACGCTCCGGGTTACACCAAGCCCTGGGTTACTCTACACCCCAAATTACACTACGCCCCGGGTTACACCAAGCCCTGGGTAAAACTACACCCCAAATTACACTACGCCCTGGGTTACACCAAGCCCTGGGTTACTCTACACCCCAAATTACACTATGCCCCGAGTTACTCTACGCCCCGGGTTACACCACGCCCCAGGTTACAGTCTAGCTATGCGTCTTTGTGTGTATGAAAGCAGTAGGCATGATCTCTTCTCTAAACATCCTTAAATATCTTACTTGGGTTAACGGAGTTGGATTTCTTGAATTTTCTGCCTATCAATAAGGCAGTCTAAGGATAAAACTTCTGTACTGAGTAAAACCTGTATAAAGAAATTGTTCTGTCTGTGAAAGGTTATGAAAGGTTCCTTTACTGCAAGGTATTTGGTTTTCAAAGCACTGACGACAGAAATGGCCCCGCAGGTGTGACATTATTCATCACCCAGTCCCTTTTTAACAGCGAGAAGTTCTGTAAGGTTTAGAGTTATCATGGTAGCGGCCCTGGTGGCAAAGAGGTACATATGATTATACACTTTTTTCCGGAGTTAATGGGAAATTATAAGCCAACGGTAGCAGAAAACATTAAGTAAATGTAAAAAATATATACGATTTTAATGAAATGTTCAAAGAGGCACTGTTTTGCTCCCACAGCCAGTTTTCTTTCATGTCTTTGGGAAACAACCATTGAAGTTGACTGATCCAGGCCAACTGAAATGATTTATGAATTACACATCCACTAGCTAAGAAGAAAAAAAAATAATTGCAGCTTTAATTGGTTTCACCTATAATTTACGCTAAAACAGATCAATTCTCAAAAACAATTAATATGAAAGAGAACTGTAAGCTGGTATCAAACCTTTTATACATGTTTCCCTTCTAGTTAGAAAGTTAAAGTGGGCAGGGATATAAGAATTCCTTCCTAATTAATTCCAGTGACCTGTCTAACCCCAAGACGATTCGTAATCCAGAAGGGAACGTCTTTATTGATCCTGGGAACGCTTGAGCAGACTCCAGATGCTTATCTCAGCATAAAATGTATCTTGTGATGTGATGAGCCCCAATTTAATTAGATGACAATCATTGTTAACAATGCAGAGCCAACATCACCAAATTTACACATTGGTGCTGGCAGTGATAAATCTAGCTGCCCGGCAGGGACTTTCTACATCCGAGGTTTAACTCTAACGTTTTTTTGTTTTTTGTTTTTTTGTGCTGAAGGTGTCCCATTTCAGTAGTAAATTTATCAATCCATTTATTTCTGTCCAGATATTCATAAAAAAGATAAGCATGGGAAATATGAAAAGTCAGAATAATATCAATTGTATTAAATATATTTTATATTTATTTTAATGTCTTCATTATTATCATGGCAATGGCCTCGTCAATGTTTGGCTGAGAGAGAAAGAGGGAGGGAAGGAGGTTAATAATACATGTTACCACTAGGTGGCAGAAAAAACAATCTGTCGAAAACTAAGCTCAAAGCAAGTAGGCCCATCAACAAATATTGATGCTTTAGCATATTTAACACACACACACACACACACACACACACACAAAAATACCTTGAGGGCATCATTTGTTGCTTAGACTGAGAGTTATTA
>JAOYSI010000002.1:445903-459711 GCA_025775065.1 Hiodon alosoides | reverse complement strand
GAGAGAGAGTGAGAGAGAGTGAGACGTCTTTAAAAACAAGAGCTGAACCCTAAAACAGGTTGAAACTGGTTCTAGAGCTCGCTGACAGTTCTACCCAAACTAATACTCACCAAGCTCAGACCAGTAAACGAGAATGCTATCAGTTACTGCTCAGAAAACTAGAATGCTATCAAGACAAAATTTCACATTGACCAAATAGCTTCACTCCGTCTAAGATATAAAGCAGATACAGACCACGACCAAGTGCAAGCTCATTAACCATAGCCTGACCATAGAGGAAGGTTCTGCGGTCATCGTGGGAAAGTGGAGGTGGAGACAGAGATGCCCGTTCTCCTACACTGTGAAAAATATTCACAAATCATGGAAAAGTACTTTAAGTATGTAAGTACGTGATTAAAAAGACAATCTATCAGTCTTGTTGGGGATGTCTCGTCCCGCACGACGATGTGTGTCTCACTCAGCACCTCTGGCAGCCCAGGAAGTGGCAGTGTGCTATGAGCGGAGGAACAGTGTACAGAAGCATAACCGATTAAATCAATCCCTTTTTGGTTTTAATGTATTATCATTAATAATATACATATTTCTTATTTTAATCATTTATTCATTCGATTTCGAGTATTGTTTTTCGTCTTATTTTGAAGCACGTTTAGTCCACAAATTCTTTCCCGGAGCCTGGTAGGTGGCATGTTTGAGTGGACTCCAGCTGATGTCTTGTGAGGGAAATGATCAGCTGATTCTGTGAGTTACGTGCGAACACAATGGCCCCGAGACTCTGCGCTGTTCTGTGTAAACAGTAAATTTAATGTCAGTGTCATGTGAGGAACAGACAGGTAGTCACCACTACACATTACATACTGGACAAAAGCTTGTTGCAGTCAGAATCATGAAGAAAAAAGATCTATTGTGTTTAAATATAAATCATTATGTACAACACAAAATATTACTTTTTATGAGAAAAAAAATTTCATACATTTTTTTTGCCAATTTTGTAGGAAAACCTTAAATTAATTTTACATACTTAGATGTTTTGAACGTTAATGATGATTATTCTGCACCAATTTACTTAATACTTTATTAGTGCTATGTGAAACAGCTGTCAAAGGGGACTGAATAAAGGTATTTGACATTTAGTTACCCACTTTGCAGTCTTTCGCGAGTTTAGTAGGTTGGGATCACCTGCTATTGGAATACAGATCAATAAATATGTATTTATTGTGACATAAAAGAACAGTGCCTGGTTTGTGGCCAAAGCTGTGGTTTGACCTTGAACCCGTCCAGATGTCTCTCGTTGTTGCTAAGCAAAGCCCAGCTGGCACCATGTGCTTACACATGAATTGTGAAAATTCTGGATTTTTCTGGATCTGGGGTCAGCCCGCCCGAGTCTTCACCTCTGACTACAGACCCAATCAACCCTCTCGCTGTTGAAGGTCATGTTTTCTCGGATTCTTTCAGAACTAGGACGAGCTGAAAAGGAAAAATAATGATAATCATCGGACTGAATCATCATGACATCACAAAAAACCAAACGTAAGGTGCAGCTGTCACAAATGATTGAGGAACTTTAAGCGACAGCCCGCTTTATATTGACTGTCAAATCAGATTATATCCCAGTAGAGACATCATCTGGCACTTCAGGTTATTCGTTGATTTGCACTATTGCATTGACAAGTTTCAGGAAACCCAACACACTATTAATCTTGCTCCAAATGTTTGAGCATTGTACTGACGTGAGCGGTTAAAATGCCCCGATGTCAGAGGTTAAAATGCCCCAATGTCATTGTGGACCTTTATAAATGGGAGCAGATGAAGTTGTATCATTGGGGAATCTCACTTATCGCCTAGAGGTTTCTTTCTTTCTTGTGCATATTTTCATTTCACTTTACCGAAATGTTTTTTTTCGGTTTTGTATAAAACACAACCTGACTAGAAGCACTACTTCTTAAAATGTTTATAAAATGCCTGATTAGGAAAAGGGCTATTCATAAATACTCTTTTGTATGTATCAGATAGAGCAATAAAGGCTTGTTCGATGTAATTTTATTTGATTAAATTTCTTTTTCTTTTTTTTCCATACCAAGAAAAAAAACCACACTGTGGTAGTAAAACCACAAATGTTTGTATTTTGTGAATAATTATGCCCAGGAAAATATACAATGCTTGGTGACGGTCCCAACTCAAACAGACATAAAAACCACTGGTCAGAGTGCTCTCAGCTCGGAAAAACAAAGACAGAACAAGCTTTTCCACAATGCTTGCCAAATCCCAGCCTTGTGTATGGGTACGTCTGCCATTGACGTAGTGTGTGCCTGTGTATGTGCGTGTCTTTGATGTAGGCCGATGTATGCATGTAGGTTTAAGAATCGTAGAGCACTAGACCCCCCCACCCCCTGTGACCTGGAATCAAAGCATAATCTCCCCAAAATCACACCATACTCACACAAAACATATACTCATACAAAACCATACTTAAATCTGACACGTGGCGTCCCTCGCGTACTCCCTGGCTAAACTTCTCGAGTATATGCACGCACTGTGACATATTATCACATTATTATTATACTGCCCAACTCCACCTGCCAAGTCCTAAACCTACATTGGCAACTGGCTTTGTTTTATGCTCCTTGTTACCTTTCAAAATTCAATTGTCATAAAGCACTGAAGAAATACAAATTTTCTTGTGGGAATAAAAAAAAAAAAAAAAAACTGAAAACCCAGACTCCAGATGAGGTCGGTAGAACTCCTGGAAAATATCATGGTAGTATTAGGAAAAAAGCTAAACTAAATAAAGAGCTAAGTGGATGGTTGAAGGGATAGCTATCAGTGCATTACATGACGGTCTGGTTCTCGCTGTTGTGGAACTTGGCTGGAGATGACTCTCTCGTTGGCTTGGCCACAGCTTATCTCTCCCATGCCAGGAATAGAAGGGGAAAAAGCAGAGAGAAAGAAAAATATGGTCTCCAAGTAGGGGGAGGGACAGCGTATAAACTGAATTTTGGGCCACATTATGTAGTCACAGCAGGAATAAACTATGGCACCGTGCAAGGAAAAGCAGGTGATGATATGCAAGGGACAGACAATTAGTCGTGTTGATTTCAGACCTTCCTACCTCCTAAGTGCAGGACCAGACCAGCAGAGGTAGACCTGCTAATGCTGTAGAAACAGCAAGGAATGCTATTGGCATCTGAAAAATCAAGGGTAATATTTCCACATTTAATTGGTCAGATCTGGACACTGTTGCAACCTGTTGGAAATATTTAGGTTATCTGGTGCGTGGCTATTTTTTCAATTTAGCAACTGTATTATACAAAGCCTTTATGAACTTAAAAAATATTCAACTGAATGTAAAGAGGCATTGCTCCGAACCATTACACATCTTGCAGATAACTTCAGTTTCAGTTTGCACCAACCATGGGATCATCCCTGGTAAGTTCCCTTCTTTTTGTTTGTTGCAGTTAATCAGCTACAGCGAACATACACAACGACTATTCAAGTTTTTATGAGTTTTGTCTCCCCCTTGTGGTCATGTCCAGCTCCTTGTCTACTGAGCTCTCCTGCTCTCCCAGGTAATTGGCTATCCCCTCTACCTAATTTAATAATGCAGATTATTGTTAGAAACGCACCATGCTGGATTTTGGGCCTGTGAGGCCAGGAGGCCGGAATGCTCAACGACAGCGTGTTGAGGAGAAAGCGCATTCCTTCACTAATTCCTGAGTGATCCTGTGCCTGATTCCAGCACGCCGGAGGTCCCAGGCTTCAGATCCACTCTCTGTCAGTCATTAAAGCCCAAGTGATTTCAGTGCTGTGACCTGGCTGACTAGCTTTCCTAGTAATCCTCCTGTCCAGCGGAAAAGACCTAAAACACACATAAAACCAGATAAAAACTATTGTCCTTACTAATTCTTAGGTCTTAGGTGCCTTTGTTATGAATAAATAATTATCCTATCACAATTAACTAATCAGCAACAACAATAACGATAGTAATGAAATCGATAAAACATTTTAATATTACAAAACAAAATGTAAAAATAAATGGAAATACATTTTTTCAAACGACCAAATTGATTACAATCAATCAGATAATAACATGGTAAAATGATAACAATAGCATTGTTGATAGCATTATCAGACTAATAAGAATGAACAAATGTGTGTTATTGTGGAGAAACCCTTTCCTTTTCGTGAATCTCGTCTGACAATGGGATTCGTTTATGAAGACCTACTCTGAGATACAATGGGTTTCCTCTTGGGAGGGTTTTTTTTTCCATTTCAGTTGAAAAGTTATTTTTCATGTGTTGGGTTTGGTTATGTTATGTTACATTAGGTTGGAAACACTACCGATCATCTAACCTCTAGGCTCTGTGCTGTGAAAGCTATTTGGATTGTCGAATTACTACAAAAAGTTTTTTCTTTTTTAAATAAACATTCAAAGTTAATTCAAAGTTAAACCGATTGACCCCACATTTTAAACATCATCATTTATTTTAGATACTGTTTCAGATACCTTGCTCGTCACTAAATTAAGTTAAAATAAACTGCCGATCTTAGAGATCAGTGGACGTGTAGTGCTTTCTAAGAACTCTATCACTTTCAAAGTTTCATTGCAGGGTCCAGGGGTTAATTAAGAGGGAAAGACCACACATGAAGGCCTTTGCACTCTTTGACACTTGAGATGAAATGTTTTATTTGAATACCATTAGAGATTTGAACAAATTAACGAGGGTTAATCAGTATTAATTATGACAGAGCTAGGCTGTGCACACCAGTTTTGGGATTAGGTTACAAACTATATTATGAAAAAGTCCCACTGTTATGGAAGTAGGATGTGTCCCTCAGTGTTTTTAGACAATTGCTATTTCGGCCTGGAATCCTCCCTTTTTCATCTTCTGGTTAATGTAACTCTCATCACTTTTACAGCTTTGAGAGTATGTGGGGAAATTCAAATTTTAGTGAACAGCTGTTACCAAGTACTAGCTAGAAAGGCTAGAAAGTTAGTAATCTCGATCTATAATATATTTAACATGTTTGATTAAATGGTCGATTGGTCAATTGTGTGTTTTCAATAAAACATGAATGTGAAACAACTTTCACTTAAATGGCCAGTGCACAAACTGCTTTTTCGCTTCAAAAATACCTGGCACATGGCACTGAGCAGAAGGGAAAGGTTTTAAATTCCCTGTTGACTATTACTATTACTATTATATCAGAATCAGATATACTTTATTGATCCCCGAGGGGAAATTCAAATAGAAAGGTATTGCTTTAGGGTTGCAACAATAAACTTTGTACTTTTACCAAACCTATCATTTTAAATCATTTTAAAAGTTGTTGTGTGATGACATCATGGCAAATTTTGTAAACTTGGGAGTTTTTTCTTTCTTTTTTTTTTTTTACCCCAATTTTATTGTTAGGTTATTACTCTTCTGAATGATGCCCCCATTATACAGCTATTATATGTTAATTATTTATCAGTTCAGATATTTAGATTTTTTTTTTTTTTAAATGCCCATCCTATTTTCCATGGATGATTACACATCAGACATTTGGAAGAAGCGAGAGTCACTTTTAGGACTTTTTTATTAATGGAAAGCTCTTCTGCGAGTGACAGCTTCGTTGATGGGAAAACTGGGGGTTAATAAGGACTGCCACTCTCACTAACCAAATTATGAGATGCTATTCCTTATTCAAGAACCAGATAATCAACAGCCGTCACTGGACACGTGAAGACAGGATTCACCCGTTCCAGCATATCCGCGAGAGTGTTTGTAAAATTAACAGGTAATAAAGGTAGTAACACATTTCTCAGAAAATTTATTAATTATAACAACAAGTCTTCATCCACTTATCTGTGAAAATAATTTGTTCTTTTAAAGAATACAGCACATAGGCCTATTTGTGAGTTCATCAAATTAGGCAAGCCTGCCATCTAGTGGTTGGAATGCATTTTATTATGGGTTAATGGTTTCATACTGTATATAATTAATTTCTGAAATTTTGTTTTTAGCATTAAACTTTAGAATTCAATCTCCATCAAGCCTTAACATTCAGTAGGCAAATTAAATTAATCAAGAATGTGGTATTTGATTTCATCATTCTTTCATCACTGATTTCAGAACAAACTCACATTTAGGGTCCTGGTCTGTAAAGGCAAAGAAATAATAATAATCATTATTTTATTTTTTTATTTTTTCCAGATCACTGCTGCAGTAATGCATTTTTTGTCTTATAACTGAAACCCTAATAATAAGAGAAATATATTTAGTTCCTAAACTCCTGTACTAATTGCTTTATTAAGAAGTCCACCCTCTGCTTTGTTCTGTTTGTTCAGGTCTAATGTAGACTTCTTGACCTGTAGATTTCCCTTAAGGCCTTAACTCCCCGTGCCTCTGCCACTCTCTGGTGAACCAGCGCTCCCTGAATATTAAAGCTCAGATGTTCGCTTTAATCTCTTTTCCTCAAAGCCAAAACTTGTCAGGATTATTTTCTGCAAATCTTCTCTCAGGATTGAGAGAGGGGGGGAAACTAATTAGTTTAAGCTCACCCTTGTTGGGAGAAGCAAGCTCATCTTCATTATGCGTGAGACTGTGTGTTCCTTTATCAAACTGCCAGTTTCCCAAACAGCACACGGGTCTACTTAACCTAAGTCAGCTTGTCTCTCTGATGCCTCACCCCACACAGTCCTGCAGAGCCGATCTTCCCCGTACCACCCTCACGCGTTCCGTTCTCAATCTTTACCTCTTAAATCCTTTGCATATTGATATCGCACTGCCTTAACACTTCCTTAACACTGCAGGTTACATAACTTACATTAAAGTAATTAGGGTGACTTACATTAAAGTATTTAGGATTTAGGAGTTGCAGAGAACGACGCATACTCTACAAAACATGTTGAATCCTATAACTATAAAGCATTATAATGGTGCTATTAAGAGTATCATATTACAGGCTTGAAATACTGACATCAATCAACCGAATCAAAAAGGCAAGAGGCTGTCAAACCCCAGAATGATCCATAGGTTTCAAGCAGTTTGTAATATAGACACTGCATTCAGCATAATTCAGCCACATTTCTGAAGTCAAAGTGGGTTTTTTTTAAAGTAATAATAAATAATTTCTATCATTAACAAGCCAGAATACACTTCTGAGTCAATTAGTTTGCAAAATTTCAAAAACGGTTTTATTAATTGCGGAAAAAAAGGAAGTTTGCAGCTGAATATATTAATCGTGAAAAACATCAGGCTTGCGTCAGTAACCATGAGGTCAGGACCACATGTAAATTGTAAGTCATCGAATGAGATGACCGTCACTCAGGTACAACGACCAAGCCCACAGTATTATAAACGCAGGTAGGAAATGGAGCCGTTTGTAACCCACAGTCGGAAGCTGAAATTCCGTCACCTGAATCTAATGCTTCAGTGAATATCCAGCAGTAGAAAATATGTAAAAGTGTAAAATGCGAAAGTACCTCTGAATAAGATTGTTAAGCAATTCAATAAATACAACAGTAACTAACAGGCCCTGAGCCAGACTATCTGATAGTTTCACTACATACCCAATGAATTCGTTGTTAAACAGGCAGTGCAGGAAATGCATATCTTACTGATTGCTGCATATGATTGCACTTGGCTAAGCACCACAGACAGCCTGGCTGTGCCCTCTGGGTGACTGGGGGAGAGGTCTCCCTGTCATTTGAAGAGACTATCCTTCAGAGAAAATGTGCTGCTTCATTGTGAAAGGAAGCTGCCAGGCACTTTTATTTTGCCTTGCTAATGCATGCAGATTACAGCCACTAGAGAATTCACGTTAAGTATCACTTTATGAAAAATGGGAAGCCATGCTTTTATTTATTTTCTGTAATCTGTTTAGTTTGTGCTGAAGTTTAATCCAAAAAGCCTGTAAGCTCTCTGTTGTATAATGGCCTTAATAATTGAACAGAGATTGTTGTGTGATGAACAGAAAAAAGGAGAGAACAATGTTCTCAACAGGCATCCCAGCCGTAGCTCTGAAATGTAGCTGCAGAATACGTGACATGCTATCTCAAATGGTTCAAACGGCATACATGTTCGAGAAAAAAAAAAAATTTGTTCAAAATATGTAGCAAAGCCAATCTGTCAAACTGAACTGCAGTGTTTGTGTAAGAAGACTGACAAAGATATCCTGGTGATTTAGATCAAAGTGTATGTGTTAGAGGGTGGGGGGGGTTTAAGAGTCGTTCACGGTATTTTTGGTTGTGTGGGGATTTTTAGGGACATTACATGCCTTGATTTCCAAACCCACCCCCACCAACTACCTCTCTGTTCCGTATGAGGGGTTAAGTGAAGTCAGTAAAGGTTTATTTGCTGCTATAATGCTCCCTGTCACCTGCAATAAGCAGCAACAATGCATTAAAAGTCAGATCATAAAAGTTTTAGGAAATTTTCTCGGGCTTTGCCGTAGCCTGCAGCGCACAGGATGTCTACTTATATTAATTTCATGGAGTTTAGGAGGTCAGCAAACTCATTTGGAGATTCTCATTCATTTTTGAACCACAGAGCCCCCTCTTCTACAATGCTTTAAGCTGTTGTGCTTCTGATACTGAGATTTACATGGAATATTATACGGCCGGTTGAGTTAAAGGAACAGTGTGCTCCAGAGAAGTTAGAAGCATGTGGGGCCGGTTCTGGAAATGCACCTTAAAATGACGGTTACCTGTTTTTAATGAAAAGCAGAGTGAGTGAACATTGGACTTCATCTAGTATTCAGAAGATTTAGGACGAGACCATGGATTCAAAGTAAGTGGCTTAGTCAGAGCACGGAGAAATCCAAGCCTGAAAAAACACACAGTGACCCGACTGAGAGAAATATCTGAGAGCCACCTGCATCAAACTGAAACCTCCGAACTACCCCTTGCGTCTTGTGATTTTCTTGTTCACAGTATTGGTAGGCCCTAATATTAGTTATTTGATGTTTTCTCAGGATTGTATAAACTTGTTCAAAATTTACTCCAACTGTTAAGATATAAAATAGTACAAACCAGAAGCTTTTTGACTACCTTCTTACCAAAGTAAGGAGGGTATTTCTGGCCAAAACTTAAAAAAAATATTGTGAATGTTTAAAATAAACATTTATAAACACATTGAAATAAATACATGCAGAAACGTTTAAATATATAATGTGTGAAATGCTGAAATATTTTTTTCATAAAAACACTTGCCATCTTTTTTCCATTTGAATTTCCGTTGTACCACAATCTATTTCAATTGCATTTTCAGATATTTCAATTTCCATTTAAACGTATTGTCAGCTTAGTTTGCTGATCTTATGCAAGAACTTGATAGCCAGTGGTGCATTGTTTTTTATTTGCCTAACTTCTGCAAATCTAGCACTCTAGGAGAGAATGCCCAACTCAAAGCGGCAATGATTGGATAGAAAGTTCTGATGTTCCCTATAGCGAAACAGAAGTTACTATGCGTCCATTAGCAACGGTGATCATAACAAATACCGATATGAGTTTCCAACCTTACATAAATTGACATTTCTCAGTGCTTTGATTTGCTTATAACCGCACTTGGGTTGGACTAGGTTAACGGGTGATTAAAAAAAAGGACACTAGCTATCTGGTGTACAATTGGGCTTTGTACTACATAGCTTGCTAGCTACGGTAAAATTACTCTCGTCACGGTTTCCCCTCGGGTCAATGCAAGTTGGCTATTAAGTGAACCAAATAAATACATACTAAGAGCGTGGAACTTCTGTGTGGAAAGTTCAGCAGATACAAATTAGTTTACCAAATCAATACATGTGCCAAATACCAATTAGTTTACCAAATAAGCGACTGAGATTAAGACCTAATAAAGCAAAGTAATCCAGAAAACAGATATTTCAAAATGTAGTCATTTATTTCCAAAATTATGTATCGATTGATTTTCAATTTTTAAAAAAATACTTAAATATTTATATATTTGTTATTAATTAATTAATTAATTAATTAAATGTTATATTTATTTGTAAGTTATTTAGATATTTATTTGTATTTGTAAAAATATTTAACTAAAATAGTGGAAACACTTAAGTGGGTTATAGGGGGCAGTGTCTCGGACCCTGAAAGTGTTTCGGTTTGTAGATATCCCACGTCTCCTGGAAGATCCACAATTAAGAACATTGCCCATGAATGACCTCCAGGAACAAACATTTACACTCTGTAATTGGTAGTAAATGCCAAGGTTCAAACGGAGAGTAGAAGAGTTGAAAAGTCAACTGTCTATAAAGGTTATTCATGGTCAACAGCTATAAAGCTAAGACAAAACTACCACTTTAGCTGTAATTAATGTCCATGTTTGGAATTTCTGTTACACATCCAGGTTCCCGTCTAAGTTGGTGATAATTCAACAATTCGGTTACACATGATGAGTTTATATTTAAATTTTTACGCTGTATCCAAGGTGAGGCACATCAATTCCCATACAATTCAGCAATCCAGCAATCACAATCAGGAAATGACATGAGCTGGAATCAAACCTGCATAATCAACATCAGTTGTGCCTTACGGGAAATCTACAGGGCAACATGTATTATTAATGCTTTAATACTTTTTCCATAAAAACTTTAAATACATTTGTGTCATTTCAGTTGACATAATTTATGCCAAAAGTTTGTTTCATGAAAAGTTTCTTCATGAACATTTTTTTTAAAATCGTGGGGATCCCAGCAATAAAGTTTAAAAACGAACTAATGACGTTTACGATGCCCTTGAATATTTAAAAGCACAAAGAATGTAATAGAAATTTAATTAAAAATTAGACAAAAATGATGATATAACATATAACTTTAAAACAGAGGACCTAGTCTCCTGAGTGGCTCAGTCGGCAAAGATGCTTGCCTGAATGCAGACTGAGCCCCGTGAGCTGGACTGCACCGGTTTGAATCCGTCCCGTGTCATTGGCTTATTGGGACCAGGGAGCGCACACTGGAGGCACACAATTGGCAGAGCACTGATCAAGGTGGGATAAATTGGCCGGGCTTGACACTAGTGCTTCCTGGGTACCTGCAGGCATGCAGTACCATCGAGAGGAAGGTGCCTCAATCAGCACTGAGCTTCTCGTGCGAGCTGCGAGAGAAAGAGAAAAAAACTATCCTACTCCTGACATTAGCATCTTTACAGCATAGTTTACCAATTATTTATATTTTAAAAATTCAGTTTAGCCAATATATAGCAACTAAACCTTTACGATAAATATTATATACATTGATAACGCATGTGTACACAGAAACATTTTCAAAATGCGGTGGTGGAATGAAGACGATCGCATCGCGTTTCTCTGCGTCAAAGTAATTGGTGTTTTCTTTTGGTTTAAAATAAATATTTCTGAATGATTCAAATGCCATTTTGTCTGAAGAACACGTGAGCAGTTCTCAGAGGGCAAAATAAATGCCATTGTCTCTCAGGTTTTATTGTGGGACTGTGGTTTCATCCATCTGGCACTTTATTTAGCCCCCTTGTCCTACCTTGCTTCTCTCTGAACTGAGATCAGTCTGTAGTTCTCTCCCAAGGGATGACAGTAATGTCACAGACCAGGATGGCACACCAATATTTCACACCCAGGGCCTAAACCTATTAAGAATGACTACTTACCACGGAAAAAGGATAATGTGTCCTTCACATACCCAACCTCTCTCACAGCTAGCACACGTGCTCACATACTAACACACCGAACGTCGCTACTCTCGGGCCAACTATCCGTTAACTCTTTTCAGAGATAGGAGCGTCCCAATACAATGAACTAAACATGTTAGCTGCATCCATCAATGTATTAACAATGCATGGTTAAATGTTTAAATATTTTAATGGAATTCCCTTACAGCCCCACTGTAAAGCACTCAGAAATCACGTAACACCTAAATTATTCGTCGGACTGGTGACATGTGACCGTCAGTAGGCAGAGGCTGATTCATCTCAACAAAAATACGGAAATCTCTGTTATCTCAAACTCTGAAATGTCATATTCTCAAGGTTCTTCTTGCTTCGAATCAGACCCCGAAGTTAGATGAGATATATAGAGAGTGGATTTCTCCACACCGCCGGAGTAAAGGTAGATTTGGAGAAGTTGTTGGAAAGGAGACCTATTTCCTCGTAAAGAAGTTGTGCTGCTACTGCTATGAAGCTCTGACAAGTTGGACAGCAGGAATGGAAAAGGTGATGGACGAGCCTTGTGGATGGTTGTTTTCATCATTAGCCTTTTATTTGACTCAGGGCAAATAAATTGTAAATGAGCATCTCAAGTTCATCTCTTAACCCTGGAAGTGTCAGACCCCACCCATTGGATACCGTGTGTCCCTTTTCACCGTAAAGACTTTGTTGTTTATTCCCCCCATTGTGCACCACGTTTGTTATTTTTTTACGTGCCGTTTATTCAGTTCTGTTTACGTACTACAGTACAATGGAACCAGTAGAAGCGTGCGTTCATTGGGGGTAACCGCTGATATTTCACAGATAATGCAATATCGCTACCACATGTCTGCCAATAAAGTATCCTGTGAAAATCATAGACCCCTTTTCTTTTATCTCTTCTTGGATAACTTGGACTTGGACTAAAAAGGTTGATGGGTAAACATGAGCTGGAGGAAACAGCACATGTTCTAAAGGGCTCTCAGCAGCATCTCTGGATTATCATATTGAACCTCAGTAAGTGAAGCTAATAAGAGGTCAGCAAATAACCCTGGGGAAAACCACAATTTTATAAGTAACGACTTAACCTGTAAATTAATGATACCTGGTACTTACACCCTCAAAACAGCTTTGGATGGTGATTGCAGTTTATAGATAAACATTATGCTTGCAGTGGAATGCTTTTTATCCTTTTATTTTTTTTTTTTAATATTCTGAATAGTGGTACAATAATAAAAATGAATAATTAATCATTCCAATTTTTTGAGAGCTGAAAATGATCATTTATGAATGATATCCTCTATAATCGTTTAATTGATGTTCTTCATGTAACATTGTGTCAAGCATTTGTGCACTTTCAGTTAAGCAGGGAAAGCATTGTTAAAATTCAAGCCTGATTAGCCACCATGGTCCATGTAAATCCCAGAGATAAAAAAAGCAACAAAAAAAACAAAACAATATGATTTATGACCTTCCTTTTCCATTTCTTCAGAACTGTATACAGGAACAGAGCCACCTTGACCGTTCTATTAAATCCAAGAACAAATGTTATCAATCGAGCCAAGAGAAGGAGACACGGCACAAAGCCCTGTTTGCTCACTCTAATGTATCTCACTGTTTTGGAGAGCTGGAGAAAGATCTTGCCTCTACTTTTTTGACTGATTATGCATTTTTTTTCTTTTTTTTTTTTCTTAAGCTATTCATAGAAGATAGATTCATCATTCCAATTTGTCAAGCCGGTGGAGTTTTCAATTAATTATGTGTGGAGAGGCTGCAGCTGTATTAGGTCTCTGTCAGGCCTGGTCCGAGGCTTCATTTACTGGGCTCTAAATGAAGAGGTATCAGAGGTAGTTGGCGCACCTGTAATTAATTTGATGAATGCCCGAGCGGCTCAAATAGTGGCAGCCTTGTCTTATCTTCAGCCGCTACTGCAGTAGTCATCCCGCACGGCGCTAATTTGAGGGGCTCATCTGTATTTTCAATGCGCCAGGTCTATCCTTCAAAGGCATGTTTACGGCCTCCCGCTGTCCAGCGTGTACAAAGGGCCGTATGTTTCCTGACAGCTTCATCCTTGTGCCAAACAACGTGCTCTACTGAGCATCCCATTCTTTGACTTTGTGGCCTGAACTGGGTAATGGGGAGGTAGTGGGATTTATGTGAGGGTACC
>JAOYSI010000002.1:423157-445803 GCA_025775065.1 Hiodon alosoides | reverse complement strand
CTACTGAGCATCCCATTCTTTGACTTTGTGGCCTGAACTGGGTAATGGGGAGGTAGTGGGATTTATGTGAGGGTACCGCTTTGGCCCCAGCTGTTGCCTGGTCCCTGCAGAAAGGGGCCCGGACAGGCAAAGAAAGGGAGAGAGACAGGTGGAACTAAGAACAGGGAGAAGGTCTTTGTCTGCAGGGCTGGAGACAGCCGGATGTTCTTCCGCCACTAATTTACTGGTGTTGGGGAAGCTTTGTTCGGTTTGTCTGCAAGGGGTTGACGGCAAAAATGAAACGGGGCGAGTAACTGTTTTGGAAACCCTGCAGGCAGGCTGCATTCGTGTGGGGGAAATGGGATGGAAGGGGATCTTACCCAAAAGATGGATTGCTATGATTAGGAAAAAAGCTAGAATGGCAGCTATTTGTGATGCATGATGCCAGCCACGATGAGAGTTTGAGGCTTCAGAATGGTATAATTGGGCTAATGCAGGTTTAGATTTTCACAGGCGGGAGGACCTCATTAGGAATCGGGTCAGACACTGATACGGCATCATAAATCAAGGAAAAAACATTGCTCAAACAATTAAATAATTACCAGAGCCTCATGTCATCAACATTTAGCGAGACCGCTTTGAAGAGACTACACTGCAGGACACTTTAAACTCTGCCATAATTAGTCTGGGCCCAAATGGGGTGAAAGCAAAGAGGAGAGGGAAATATAGTGGGAGTAATTGGAAAGAAACCCAAGTGAATTGTACGGTTTTGAGTTACGTACAACAATAAAATCTACTGGAAATATAAAAACCATGTTAAGTAGTACTCCGAGGGCTAATTAAAAACACTGCTGTTTTTTTAAACGAGTTAAAAATACAGGAATTTAAGGAGAGAATATATATGGTGCTCAGTCAACACCCCATGTTCAAAACCTTCTTTGGTCATTGTGGCCTGTACATTATGACACTGACAGTAACATTAAGACATCTTCCTTTTCATCATCATTACCGGTTTCCTTTCTCCACTTATTGTCTAACTTGACTGATTTAATGTAGCAGAAAAGGCATACTTCTTGGTATACATCTCTTAGCACTGAAGGAGCTGCCTTTATGAAACATTCTTCATTATTGTGGATTCTACTCTAGGATACAATTATATGGGTTTGAGAGACATGCAGCTCAGCGACATTACCTTTCACGGAATGACAGTGACCCCTAGTGGTATATTTACTTTAAAATGAACACCAGGCCTATGTCAACCGTACAGCCAATTATTTTCTTTTGCTTATGACGGCCCCCAGGCAGGGCAGCCGTCTGAAATTCAAAGGCAGGGGTTTAATTGACCCCAATTGCAAGTGTCACTGTTTTAAGACTGCCAAACTCCAACGGTTCACATTGCCAGGGCAGCTAAAATGAGACTGAATTGCCTAGCCACGTCCAGCCTTTTTTCAGCCAAAGCTCTGGGCCACGTACACTCCGTTTGTGTCAGCTGGAGTGCACAAAAGCTGCAGCTCGGTAAAACGGGGGTCACCGCGGGGGGGGCGAAAAAAGTCGAACAGATTGCGAGGACCTCTCAGCTCTGCACACACGTGCCGATCCTGTTGATGTGTGTGCCCTGGCTGTTGTCGTTGTGTTTAAACAGCCCAGGTCCAATCCCCGGACCACAGCTTTACGGAATATAATGCAAATCTGAGCCCTCGCCCCAGCACAGCTCTACTGCAGCCATGCTGCAAGCACTTAGAACGGACGTCCCTGGAGTCCTCGGTAACTATCCTTTTAAATTTACTGCTGCCTGCAAGACACAAATTGTGCCACTTACTCTGGAAACCGCTACGTGGGTTATTACAGACAACGAGCTGGAACGAGAATGTTTTTATAATGGGTCCAGAATATTTAAAAATGTACATACAGTATAACGGATACATAATTCCCAGTTTTGAAAGGGTAATTAATAAATTACTCCAGCTCAAAGTATACAATGATACTAACACGAATGGAAACAAAATTCAGTCTATTTAAATAAGTAGAACATGCATCGCAGTTAATCTAACACAACGTTTTGAAGAAACCCAAACTCCCCATTTCCACAACAAATACCTGAAAATAATTTCCATCCATTATTCAACCAACCAAGCACAATTTAACTTTTTCATTTCTTAAATTAAAATTATTAGACTAAATATTAATTTCAATATAAAAATATGAACTAAATTGCTTTGGAATTTAATTGCTTTTAATTGTTTACTGAAAAGTACTGTTTCCGGGATAAAATTTCTCTCTTATGGCATTATGATCAGACCAGAGCAGACACAATATTCTAGGTGAAGTCTAACTAATGCATTATCTAGATTGGTAGTCAAACATCATATTATTTTATATGCTTTTAGCTATAAATATAATCCTGCCTTACATTTTTCAAAAGGTCTGGCTTTATTTGTTTGCTTTCAAAACAGCACCACTCCCCATCCCTGAAAAACCGATTGTTGGGAGACTCCAAATCTTATGCAACGCTTCTCTGAAAACATCAGTCTTATCGTTACCCCTTTGCTTCCTATGTAGTAACAAATCTGCTGGCAGATTGCCCAATAATTTAGCTTCAGGGCAAATAACTCCAGTGGCAATTTAGTATAGGCTTTCCACAAATCCAACTATGTAATCTCGTCAGCCAGATCTTAATAATCATTTTTGTAAGTACTAAAAAATATTAAGTAAGTAAAAAAAATTTTGTTAACCATGATTTTGCCATGCTGACCAAAACTTAATATTTACCAATAAATATCTCTTACATAACTAGAAGACATTATTCAACTTAAATATGCGTATTCGTGAAGACACAAATAACAGTAATTGTAACTATTGGTGGTAAATTGTGCAGTCACTGGAACACCGTTGCCAGATCTGCAGGTATGTTTTTGATCTATGTTTGAAACAATGCCTCCAGTTATACTGCATAGTCTGCCTGGCTATTTTTGGGCTATTTCCAGAAGTGTTTTATTGCGTCATTGCAACTGCCAACCTTGAGGGATTCAATTAGTAAAATTTACAAAAAGATATGTGAAACCGCTGCTGCAGGTAATATTATGGGCTGGACCAAGTCAAACCCCTTATTATGAGAACGATTTGAGCATGAAATTTTAAGTAATCATCGCTACCTTTTTATTGCAGTTAACTCATCCTGGTACCAAGTTTCTCGGTCCGTGAAGGGGGGTGGGGGGGTTGGGCGGAGGGGCACAGGTTTAGCTTCTTTTGAAAGCAAATGCAGGAAGGCACAAGACAGCGCCGGTCGACCAATCACTGCTTATGTTATTGACTGCTAAAAAGGACAAAAACAAACATGTCTGCTAGGAAAATTAGCAGAAGGTAATGAAAATATTCTCAACAAGCTATTTCTGTGACTGACACAATGTGTTGGGTCTATGGGAATTCACAAGAAGTAGAATCTGCTAGTTTTCACTGCAGTGTCCGTTGTGAAGAGGCTGCAGGAACACAGTTTCTACCTTGCCTAGACGAGGGCGTAGGAGAAGCTTGACACCTCATGCTATAATAAAAACAGTAATTTAGGGAAACCATAAATCCAGGGCTAAAAGTTTGAGATCTACATGACAATCTATCAATATCAGGATGCAACATGTCAAACACTGCAATGTTGACTGCTTGATTATGCGGTTCATAACGAAGAAGCCCTTCCTGGAGGCTCAAAAAAAATGTAAGCGACATAGATTAACTAAACTCTTATAGTGTCTTATGGATGGATGATACAAAAGCCAAGCTTTACGGAAACACTCAACAGCATTATGTTTGTAGCAGACTAGGTGTGGCAGATACTGGTAAAACACCATGCTCAGTGTGAAACATGAAGATTCATCTCTTCTGCTTTGTTCAATGTTCTTTAGCTGACCCTTGCAATCTTCAGACCTTAATCCAATTGAACATTTGCAGGCCGACCTCCAGAATTCACATATTCACATATAGAATTCACAATAGAAAACCAAGTAATCCAGTGGAGATGGGGAAATTATCCATGGAGGGATGGTCAAAAATCCCTAAAGGAATGTCCCACAACCTGATTTAAAAAAGCTCCAGGAAGTGTCTTCCAGTGGGACCAAAGCACAGTACTGATTTCAGGGGTGTGAATAAAAATTCCTGTGTTGTTTTTTATTTATTTAAATACCACACCATTGTGAGGCTACTTAGGTGTGGTGTTTTGTTTTCCGAGTTGCCCATTTTACAGTCAAGCTTATTTTAAGTTTATACAAGCAAAGATAAAACACTTCACAATACATTTCTTTCTGTTGAATCATGTTTCTAACAGCAGTGTGAATAGGTATGCACTTTATATTCACAGACCTTTGCAAGTAGTTCCTCCCCTGTTCAAGAAATGTCGCTACAGTAGTAAGGCGACGTTGCAAGGCACAACTGATCTGCTAATCACGTCATGACCATTTCAAGACTCTTAGCAGGGGCTTTATTTGTCTTCACAGCGGAGGCCTTCCACTATACAAGAACAAAATGTCAAAGAGGGAGAGGGCTCCTGATGATGATAATAATGATATCTATTGTTATTATTATTGTTATTATTATTATTATTATTATTATTATTATTATTATTATTGTTGTAGTTATTATCATTATTATTATTGTTGTTGTTATTATTGTTATTATTATTGTTATTATTATTATTGTTGTTGTTATTGTTATTATTATTATTGTTATTATTATTTATTGATTGTCATTTTGTATGATAATAATGATAAGAATGCTCCAACAGCCCACTTTACCCAGCTGCAATTCAGTTGATTTAAATCTTTACAGACAACGATTGTTTCTTTCTATGTCCGTCAGTGCCGATTACATGGGAGGGCAACTGGAAGAGAAATGTCACACCACGAAAGCCGACAGGGCGTAAAGTTCTGCCCTGTGATTGGGGGATCGGTGGTCCCTTGCTGTTCCTGGCGCGCCGCTGGTAAAATGATCTAAGTGATTCTGGAGCTTAGCCACTAATCTGCTTTATAGGAGATTCTGGGGAGAGGTACCGAGCGAACACCAAAAAAACGCAGGGGTTTGAGATTTTCACGTTCCTCTTTCTTAAACCTTAATAAAAAACATATTCATTCATTCATTCATACATTCATTTTCCTAAATTTTTGCTTGTTCTGGTGAGGTTCTCAATGTGAAAACAACATAGTAACATTAACTGGTGTTTGTGAAAGACTAACTGCAATGTGTAATGCTAAAGTGGAATACTCTAAAATGATGTACAATGTGTGTACAAAGAGGCCAAAAGCAGCACGAAGCTACGGTGTGTGCTACATGAAGCCACCGTGCATGCTACGTGAAGCTACTGTATGTACAACAAGAAGCTGCTGTATATGCTACGTGAAGCTACATTGTGTGCTACATGAAGCTACCTTGTATGCTACGTGAAGCTACAGTGTGTACTACATGAAGCTACATTGTGTGCTACATGACGCTACCGTGTATGCTACATGAAGCTACAGTGTGTGCTACGTGAAGCTACGGTGTGTACTACATGAAGTTACATCGTGTGCTACGTGAAGCTACATCGTGTGCTACGTGAAGCTACATTGTGTGCTACGTGAAGCTACGGTGTGTACTACATGAAGCTACATTGTGTGCTACGTGAAGCTACGGTGTGTACTACATGAAGTTACATTGTGTGCTACGTGAAGCTACATCGTGTGCTACGTGAAGCTACATCGTGTGCTACGTGAAGCTACGGTGTGTACTACATGAAGCTACATTGTGTGCTACATGAAGCTACATTGTGTGCTACGTGAAGCTACATTGTGTGCTACGTGAAGCTACATTGTGTGTTACGTGAAGCTACATTGTGTGCTACGTGAAACTACGGTGTGTACTACGTGAAGCTACGGTGTGTGCTACGTGGAGCTACATTGTGTGCTACATGACGCTTCAGTGACTCTAATGCTGAGGCAGGCTTGAATATGCATCTTCATTTGGAGCTCCCTGCCTGGAAGTCCCTGAAGATGAATAAGGGAGAGAGGTTAAAATTACATTGTTCTGGTAAATTACACTCTGGGAAAATGGCTGCAAGGCACATGATGCATGACAGCAAATGCAAAACACCTCCGACTCTGGTGTCAGTAACAGAGGTGGGGGCCCGACTGTGTGAGATCATTGCATTCGCCTCCAATTAAAAGGCTAATAGTGGTTCACATTTGTTTCTTCATTACCTTTAAATGCTTACTCTGTATTCTAGTCTTTGGATATCCGTTAGGCTCTGTGAGCCATAAGGTGCCGCTCCATTTCCTCTTTAGAGATCCAACTGAGCAGGACGGTCGGTGTGTGTACATGCTTGTGCGTGTGTCCATCTGTTTTCCTCCCCCACCATTGAGTGCAGAGAAAGAGACCCAGTCAAGGAACATCACGAAGAACGCCACTGAAGAGAATATTGCACGACAGCGCATCTCCAGCTCCAAATCAGCCCACAGAAGAAGTGGGCATGAATAGATCTCGCTTTTTTTCCATAGCTATAAAATTATGAAAAGTTCATCAAGCCCAAAAAATAAACGTTTTAACAATAAAGTTGTTATAACAATGCTAGAAGCTAAATCTACATAGAGGGGATTTGGTGGAGAGACGCTCCAGATCTTTCTAAAGGAGAGGTCACAGAGTTGATGGAAAAATGGAAAAAGATGGCAAGTTGTTCAGCCGACTCATCACTGCGGCAGGGTAATAAGGTCAATGTGAAAACAACCGGAAGGCACATTTCCCTGTAAACGCACTGAGCAAAAAATGGCCCGGCCTTATGTTGTAGACTCCAAGCCCATCGAGTCAATTGCCAGAAAACATGACATGACCTTTCAGATCCATTGAACATCAACTGCGAGCGGGACTGGCATGTTTTCCATTTCACCGCACTGTGACCCCAGGCCCTCCAGCCACCGCACATAATCACCGCCACAGAATCTCTACTCTGCAAGTCAGAGAGAAAAATAAGCTTGACATCCAACTTGACCCTTATTTACTCAAAATATTAATATCAAATTATGAGTTGAAGGATTTCATGGTGACAAATAGCTCTATTTTAGCTAACTTTCATTAAAATATGATTGACATGCAATACGAGGGCAACGCTTCCTGGACCAGTGCTACAGCATTTAAGATTATGGTCAAAGCCTATACTAGTCCTAAACCAAAATAATCACATTTAAGATTATGGTCAAAGCCTATACTAGTCCTAAACCAAAATAATCACATTTAAGTGACATAAATCCTTGTTTAAAATCACACAAGAAATATAAATTACCATAATTTTAAATGTATGTATTTAAATATTTTTAATGTTTACCATTACCAAAAATGTATGAAGAAAAAAATTAAAATAAACGTAATCATGCAATAATAATAATAATAATAATAATAATAATAATAATAATAATAATAATCTGAGAAGTTTAAAGTGGTTGAAATGTGTTTAATGTTCACAGCGTAAGATAGCTGTGATAAAAACGCGTTCTCTGAATGCATCTGAATATGTGCTGCTCAACCTCTGTAGGGACCAATGAAGTGTCACACGTTCATTCAGTCTCAGTTCAAGAACATTCAGATTTGAGTTTCCAACATGATGAGGTTAAATTTTGCAGAATGATCTTGGAATTGAAGAAACACTTCAAACGTGTAATTTTTTCTTTTTGCCAATTATTGAACAGAAGACTATCTTAGAAATTACATTATCACTTCAAAGACGTGGTGCATTCTACGTATTTTAATAAATTATGTCCTTATTCTTATAAAAGTAAAAGATTCACGATGAAGGAATGTGGGTTTGATAAATCCAGTGACTAAAAATGTGGCCACACTCAAGACGGTAGAGTGGCAGCACCAATGATTTAAAACACACATTTTATTGAGAACACATTTCCATTTCCTTTTACAAAATATGATTAAAGGTTTTTGGTCATGGTAAAAGCAACTTTACTGAAAATAGCAGTACCAAATTTATAGAAAGAAATGCCCTCTCAATGCCATTTAGAGCGCCTGAAAGGTCAAAACGGTGGACTGGCCTGTATTTAACCCAATAGCTGATCATTTTCAGGAACAGGATATGAAGCCCCTTTCGACTCATGGTTTGGCTAATTTACCTCAGTTACTCTAACAAATATATGCCCTTGATGTAATATGACTACCACCTACTGGTGGAAAAAAAAGATTACGGCTGTCTACATGGGTTTGGTAAATTACAGCACTAATAGAGAAGGAATATTTATCACGAAAGGGCACTAAGGGCGAACGATGTCTCCAGGGAGCGTGAACCTCTTCTCTTCTTTTCTCTTTTAATCCACACAAAACGCAAGTTAGCTTTATGTGCCTGTCTGTCATAGCAAACTCTCCGCTTGTTCAACATGCCTTTCAAATATCACACTGAACAATGCAGACAGAGTTTCCTGCTTGTGATCCACCTCCAATTTTAACTGTTGGTGAAAAAGTGACAGATACAAATGGATTAGATATTCAATCTAGTTCCAGGGGACTGTTGGAGTAATTTTGATGACCTCTTGCTGCGCGTCAAACCAGTTTAGGCTTTTATACGCAGGGGCTATATGAAAATGTGCTGTAAAAATAACATGTACTTGTTTTTTATAGATGTTATAATATATAATATATATATATAATAGATGTTTTTTTTTATTGGGTAGTGAATGGAGCTGAAATATAAAGATAAACAAGCAACAGTATGGCCAGGTCGTCACTGAAGTTTCAAGCTCATAGTAAGAAGAGGCCCAGCTGAATGTGGAGATGGTCATGATGCAAGGTTTTTTTTTCCAGAATGTTTTAAAATATATATAATAATTATTATTGTCATGTGTGCACTGTTTTCATGAGTTAAAACCACGCACGTTAAATTAGCCTGAGATAGACTGGATAATCGTTGTGCTTGAGTGTCCATTTTCAGCTGAGCTGAGAGAGATTCAGGTTTTGGCAAAGATGCTGGAGTTCCTGACTCCATCTGAATTGCTTGCTACTCTGCACATAGAATTACTTCAGATGATGTCATCCACTGAGGTGT
This sequence comes from Hiodon alosoides, assembly GCA_025775065.1. Taxonomy (NCBI): domain Eukaryota; kingdom Metazoa; phylum Chordata; class Actinopteri; order Hiodontiformes; family Hiodontidae; genus Hiodon; species Hiodon alosoides. The sequence continues at coordinate 436,772 of JAOYSI010000002.1, read as the reverse complement.
CACTGAGTGGTTTGATGAGTGTGAAAATTATGTGAATCATGTGCTATGACCTTTGCATAGATCACCAGATTGAACAATTGTGGGGGATTTTGGACAGCGCTCTCCACCACCATCATCAAAACACCAAGAGAAATATCTTTTGGAAGAACTCTGTCCCATCCCTCCAGTAGAGTTCCAGAGACTCATAGAATCGTATGTTGACCCAACACCTTACTAAAACACTTCATGTTGGCTTTTCCTTTAATTTGTCACCTGTCTGTGTATGTGTGTGTGTGTATATATATATATAAATACACACACACACACATACACACACACACACACACACACACACACACACCATATAATAAAATATGTAAGAATTTTTTTTTAACCTATTTTTATATAATTGCGTTTGAAGTCTGAAGTTTGAGAACGAGTGCCAGCGATATTGCCCCAGTAATGGTCCTCAGTTTGAATTCAATCTTCACAATCAATCAATTCATGTCTTAATCATCCATCTTATTTAATTGTGATTCTAGCTCCTTTGTATATAGATGTATATAAATTATATACTTATATGTATTCCATTCTGGATTTCACCTGGTCATACAACAGGGAATATATATTTAATTTACTCTCAGAAGTTGAAGCTTGAACTGAGTAATCATCTATTCCTATAATGTAGATCTGAAGTCACAGCGAGGTCTTTTTCCATATTCAGGCAGGGTCAGACCAATTTTCTGTCCGAAAACGGGAGGGGGTGTACATTTTTAATTGAAGAGTCACAAAGTGCTAGGCCACCCCACTTCCTCTGGGCACTTTGGATGTCTTTGTTGCGAATTCCTGCAAGAGAAAATTCCCCACCTCATTAAGTGAGAAAAGATTAATTGACCAGTTCAATGTCTGCCTGCCCCAGGACCTGATCAACTTTTAAAGGGGAACATGACAATTAGGCCCTCACTCAGCGTGATCAGTGCCCTAGAACAGAGGTAATCCTTTTCATATTATTTCCATTAGTCTCTGCAGTCATCTGAGACAAATAAAGTGTTATTCCCGTATATATTCCCGTTTATTCCCATGCACAGTAAAGACCATGGCCGGGTGCCAAGCTTCCATGTAGCGATTTGATGAAAATCGTCTGCAGTGATAAATTACAGGGAGGTATACCAGATAATTACTGCGCACAATTTCGCAAACACAAAACCTAAAAATGAAATAATACTACGGCCACTGGAAATCAACGGCAGTCTAAAAGCTCTTTACAAAGACCACCTGTCCTGGCAGATATCAGACAACTACTTCCGTTAATGATTCAGTCGCCTCTTATTTTTGTTACTCTAGGAAATCAGAAATATGAATATGTGGGGGACCTGTGCAAAAATCCCAAGCTCAGTTTGAACAACAGTGCATTGTTCCACTCAAGATCGCGTCATGACAGACCAGTTTCAAATTAAACAAATTACTTGCTGTGTGAATGTTGTAACCTTAAATTATAAAATAATTGGCTTTACTGGATGGCAACTGAATGGTATTCTTGGCTTCAATTAAGTGTAAATGTAAACATTATGTAAATACTGTGGCCCGCGAAATCTTTCATTTTCACTTAATCTGCACAATTTGCTGAAAATCAGGGCATTGGAGATATGAGATTAATTGTTTTCAATTACATTGATATTATAAAAGGCTTAATATTGCATTTATTGACCTTCTTAGTGTACCTGAAATTCCCTGGTGTCGTTTGCTTCTAAACCGTTGTATGTTATTCTGCTATAGCTGGCGCAGAAGAAAAAGTCAAAGCCACTTTAGTGTATATGGGGACACACTGCCAACACCAGACAGTTTTCAAAGAGGCTGGGCTTGCAACGATGACATTAAGGTTCGGCACACACAAACGATTGCAGCAAGAAGAAAGCTGGATGTGTCCCCCTGTTTCAGCCCATTAAAGCTTGATGTGTCACCCTGTTTCAGCCTATTAAAGCTGGATGTGTCACCCTGTTTCAGCCTATTAAAGAACTCCAGCAGACTTTATGCTAATTTGTGATTCTCTTTTACCATGGGCAGGTTAGTCCTCCTGGGTGAATTGCCTCAATTGGTTGACATTTTCCCGGCTCCAATTAACCTTCAGTTTGACTCCCGGTAAATTCTGTCTTTTTGTATTGTCTCTCTGTGCGAAGGGGGCCAGGAGAGAGATCCAGAGGCAGATGCTTCTTTTCAAAAGGTTAGCGATATTCAGGGCTTCTGAGATTCGTTTCACCTCCAAAGGATAATGGTGAGTGAATTCGGTAGAAATGAGATATCACAGTGTGTTCCATCTGAAAGAGAGGAGGGACTCGGCATCTTTTCTTCACAATGAATAGTAGTATTTATGGGGCTGCCAAAAATTTGTGTAAAGTTTCACATGTTTATTTCTTGTTCGTTGCCAGTCTTTCAAAGTTTACGGGTCTCTGAGCAGGCCGAGTTAAAAAGTTAATTGCACTTTCTGCACTGAATCACTAGTACTATTCTACGGAGATTCTGAAATTGATGACGCAGGACACTGGCGTTCGAATGGAAACGCTTCCTCCTTAACGGTGCCGTCGCAGAAGACAAGAGGGCTAGGAGGAAAACGCCCTTAAAATAAGACACTTAAACAGGGATCTATACTAAACTACAGTAGCTAGTTCTGACTGCAGATCCTGATTTAACCAATTTATTTCTGATTCCAACCTAGTATTTTTTTAGGCACTATTTTGCATTCATTGATTGTGTGGTGAGGATATGAAAGGCAGAATACTATTTTAAACATTGGGTCACAAAAGAGTTGGCATGTGAATATGTCAGTGGCGTTTCACCTGTGTGTTTTGTTTGGACGGGGGGGACCATCTAACTGAGACCAAAATATAGAAAAAAAAAATAGATTTCCTCTAGATTTGAAGAACAGGAAATTCTTGGCCTTAATGATAAATAATACACCAAGTTACTGCTTGTGTCATGGCGAAATCAAGTGTGATTCAAAAAGTAAAAACACACCCTGGCCACATGTGCAGTGGGAACAAAGCCATTTATGGGGCTATTCATTTTTAATGCTACAGTTTTCCTTCACTACATGACTACAGAACTGTGACAAACAGATCAAACTACCTCAATCAAACTAATTTTATGATAGCTTTTCACAGGCAGAACATCTTTGCACATCAAACTGGCTTATCTCACATATAAAATAAAAACAAAAAGTCTGTTTTAAACCTGATTGAAACCTATACACCCTATCATTAATTTGATTTTGTTTGAAAAAAAAATTTTTAAACTGAAAAATAAAGCGTAAATTTGTATGCAAAATGGAAACAGTCTGTCCCTGAAATGCATTGCAATTTTCCTGCAGTACCATCTCAACCTTTTTTAAAAATAATAATTATATGAAAATGTCTTATCCTGCCATTTGGCTCACAGTCTGGTGTAAAAAAAAAAGGTGTATAATACCCAGGATTAAAACGATTGCGATCATTTACTCGGTTACAGCTGTGCAGAAGGCATTGCCGTCTCCTCCCCCTCCCCTCTCTTTTTTCCCTGCAGTTCATGCAAAGGGCATCCGCAGCAAGTCTCTTCATGCAGGATTTCTTTCTCATTTCAACCGAATCCGACAGTTTGTAGCCCTTAGCGCTTTCTGCTTCTTTTATTTCCAGTTGCCTCTATTCCAACCAGCTTTTAATCATCTCCAGGAACGAAGACAAAACCTACCGAAGAGCTCTAACGTGTCATACATTCAATTTAGGGGCAGTCTTCAGGTGTTTCCCAATCAACACTAGGCTTATGCATTATAACCCATGCTGCATTTTGTGATTTTCATTTTTATGTATTAATATCAATTATAATGTATTTCTCTTGTGTATAAACAACTCCGCAACATTAATTGACTCCGCAACAGAGGACCTCTCCCATTAACACTGCCGTGGTGTTGCTTGGTAATTGGTCAAGGTTTCCATTTGCTGACTCACCTGAAAATGTCAGAGAGGAGACTTTCCTTGACTACATGACTACAGAATTGTTGTGACATATAAAGACTGAAACATTTCTTTACAGTATATGTTTTTGCCAGCAAGATACATAATTGTGTCCGCAACATTTCTGATACATTTCTGATTTCTGATATTTCTTTCACATAAATGTATTGTGTGTTAGGTGAAGAAGGTCATAAGGCAGGATTAGATCGGATGGCGTTGCTTTAAAGATGGTGTAAGTCTTATTTCTGCTTTTGATACATCTTCATCTGGAGTGTTTTGTCATCGTTACCCATTTCATCCAACACAGACTAAAATATGACATCATTACGTACTTACATGCATGTTGGCGAACGCGTGTGTATGTAAGCGTGATGGAAATGTGTGTGAGTTTCTAGGGTACACGAGCTCCACAGAACACACCCACACAGACTTCTGGGGTCAGTTAGTGGTCATAAAAAAAAATAAAAAATAAAATAAAAAAAACAGAAGCCGTCAGATAGAATATCTTGATGCGAGAGGCATTAACTATTAAATTCCTCAGGTCATGAGGAAACTCGCATCGTATCAAAAGTCAGTGACGCTGCTGACATTTGTTTGAACTTAAGGTGAGCATATAAACCATTACAGGTCAAGGAAACGTGGCTGTATGTCTCACAGCTGGGCATTATGATCCAAAAATAGAACTTCTCATAAATTAATACATTCAAATGAAAGAGAGGGAACTCATCCAACCATGAAAAAAACCCTTTGCTGTTTTATAATTTATCACTCTAACAAACACAGAACTTTGAAATTGAGCACATTACCCTTGCACTTAAGGGCTGGTATAGTTTATTCATAAGTTTACTTTGAATTTCAGGCTTTTATATCCGTCTTATCAATGCCACAAAAAAGGCTTACAATTAAAACCTCCATGCTGCTATTGTTTATAATGGGAATAATGGGGATACTTACGCTCTACTTCCTTGCATTTCAGCACTGCTCAATTTCTTTATGTTTATTAATTATGAGGCCTCATGTCGGGCCCTTACCATGACAACAAGATATCATACAACACGTAATTAACCGTATAGTACTGCATTAGTACGTATAGTGCGTACAGTACTATATTAGTGTGGGAAATAATTCAATGCTAGTCACACAAGTCATGCAGTCAAACTCACAAATAATTTAAGTCGTTTCGTTAACATGGTACATGGTACCCAACCAGTTGATTACGATCATTTGCAATTATGATAATGATAACATATTCAGTAAATTGGCATTAAACGGTAATGTTTCAGTCTATCAGCATCAGTCTCTTTCCTGAGGCCATTCACACACTAACATTTATTTTATTTTTTTCGTGTCATTACAAGAACTTTTGAAAGAGTTTAAGGCAGGGCTTGATCAAAACTTTGACAACTAGATAATCACATTTAGTAAATCTATATTCTACAGTGTTTTTTAACTTATTTATTCTACTTTTACAAAGCTATTAAATACAGTTATGTAAAGTGTAATTAATGGGTTGCCTGAGTTTTGAAGTCATGAAATAAACAGCAATATCTAAGAAAGAGTGAAGGTAGACAAAACTGAACACACTGTACAGAACTGATGTCGGGCATATGAGAATATTAAAAGCATGCTCTTAGCGTACTCTGAAGCACATACTCAGCACACCACATTAACTCAAGAACGTGATGTTCATGATATCATTTTTGTATGCCGTGCGGGTCACTGGATATTTTAATAGCAGATAGCTGGGAATTTGCTGAAGAAGTCTCCACTGTCATTTATATTTAATGCAAACTGGGCTCAGGGTCACCGAGGCACAGTTCTCCTTACTATTTTATTTTGTAGCATTTCTCAGGACCAAACGTTGGTAACTGGCATTGTTTTCAGAAAACACAGGCTCTTGACAGATGTTGTTAAGTGGCATTGTTTTATGCATCAAATGTATAAGAGTTTGATATTGCTGAGATGAAGAATTTAGTTTAGTAGTTTAGTGTTTTTTAGTTTAGTTTAGTTTTTTTTATTAATGCAAATATAATTTTTTTTTTTTTTTTTCCCATCCCATTATTTCACTTGGTTGAAAAACTGCTGTCTAAAATGCTTATGAGCCAACTCATTTATTTGTCTCAATCTCCGCAGTTGGCCAGTGAGAGTGAGGTTATACAGAGCCTGAAACCCAGTATGTGCTGAAGGCCCAGGTCAACGTCAGTCATGATAATGTCATCTGACACACTGGTGAAGGTGGTGACAGGGCAAGGTCATGTGCCGCCGTTTACTTTTGTCCAGGGGGGGGGAAACCAGCACTGCCGATTAGCCCCTTGCTCAAGCACTGAGTAGATGTCACATGGCTGGGATGGGTCCTCTCAGTTCCTCAGGAACTGACTTATATTCTGATTCTGCTCCAGCGTTCTCAGTGTCTCTGTAGAGGACGGCTCTCCATCAGTGGCTGCAGTGACACTAAAAAAAAAATTCAGCCTGCAGGTCTGACCGACACTTGACCGCCTTCCACTTTTGGAGGGAACAGAGTGAGGAGGCTTTCCGGGTCTCAGCACCAAGTCCTAATCCCTTTGGGCTGATCTTAATGGACCTAAACACAGTTAACCTTGGGTCTTTGAGTGTATCAACCAGACTAATAAGTCTTCATAGGGAATCACTGCCCAGCATGGCCTCTCCGCTTTGGAGTGTAGAATTTAGTTGAAAAGCTTTTTGAGTCGTTGATTTTTAACCATATAGCAGGTAGAACAGAATAGTGTTTTTTTTTTTTTTTAAGATCATTGAAAAGTAGTGAAGGGGCCGTGCTAGGCTGATTAATTCAGATTGATGTGGCTTTGTCTTGAGATCACTAATTTCCATAGGTTGGCAGGTTAATTTGGGCTATTGTGGATTAGCCCAACTGGTCCCCTTTGGCCTGTGCAGGAACTGTACAAAGTAACTACCAGAGCTCTAACAGTATTGTATCAATTGTAGCAATGTATCGAAAGCCAAACGAATCTGAGGGAGTTCTAACAAAGTTCTTCTCCATTCCGATTGAGAAGAAGACTGTACAAAGCAAAGAGAAGGTCTTCGTGGGTCGTCAAGGTAACCAGCTGGAATTGCTCCGAGTTCTAAAATAAACATGTGCTTTGTGCGCATCAATCAAGAAATTGTTGAACAATATCTTTAAACTGTTTTAAACTGTCTTCAAATTAATAAATTATATTTCCAAATGATCATTTGGCTAGTTATACAATAGACCCTAATGTTTCAAAAGCTGAGTTTATAAATTGCAGTAAATGTTAAATTCTGTCCTGCACTGTTTCACTGCATTTCTAAATTTCTACAAACATTTTGAAGAAAAAAAAAATTGCAATGTTTTTTTTTTTTTTTTTTTTCGAGCGGATTTGTCCTCTTCTTATTAATTCAGTGTGTTTAAGCACACTAAAATCCCTTTATGCTCCCACTGCAGACTGGATTATTTATCCGGACCATAAACAGACTTACGCCTGTCTGTTTATCTCAAATGTAGTAATAATGTTTTTACATCCAGCTTTAACGGTCGCCAAATGGTCGACATGGACGGCCCTTCAGTATTAAAGGTACAAAAACAAATTCTCTTTGATTTAGTTTTATAAAATGTAAAATCTACCACAACAACTTCTACTAAAACTAAGAGTAATAACAATAATAATTACTTAAAATAAAACATAATTTGTTCCATTTTACATCTTCAAAAGCTGCTGTTTTGGTGACTACCTCTCCTTTTAATTGTGGATAAATAGCTCCATCTACAGGTAAATAAAAGTTATACTCGGTATACTTTCGCTGGTGTTGAATCATGCCTTTGTACATCATAGCCCTAATTGCATATAAAACGATTTGTCACAATCAACCTCTTCCGTACTGTCTCAGTATATTAGTTTTGACACATGGCTATCCTACAACCTAGACATCAGGATAAGAATGTTTAAGAATATCTGGAGGATTCATAAAGTTTTGATACCTGGGTTTTAACTAAATGTATAAATCGAATTACAAAACACAATACCCCAAGAAAAAACATAAATAAGAAAAACAACCCGTTTTCCTAGTTCTTGCAATTACCAAACAATTTATTTTAGTTCCCCCCCTTTGGCAGTACTATCCGAATCGGCAAAATTCAACAGCTGATAGTGTCACAGCCGACAACTTTAGTCCGAAAATGTTTAAAATAATTACAGTGATTATATTAATACTAATCTTTTCAAAAACCTTCTCATTAGCCATAAAAACTAACATAGTATGCCTGTCTGACCACTGTTGATGGTCATTCAGATTTAATTTAGTGCTGTTTGTACTGTGATCTGATTTCACAGTTTTTAAACGGACCCTGTGTCATTGATCTAAGATCGCAAAGACGTACAAAGTAAGTTCCAAAACTATTTAATTGATTCCACACGTCTGCTTACATGGCAAAAAAAAAAAAAAAAAAAAACATTTTCACTAACAATGAACTGCAACCCTTCACTGTTTCCGTTTGGGTTTGTTTGTTGTGTGTTTTCTGTTTGTTGTGTGTTTTTTGTGCGTTTTCTGTTTGCCTTTGTTTGTTGAGTGCTTTCTGTTCGACGTGTAGTGAAGCAAGCGGTAGTATCATGTATCATGGGAGGACAAGGGACAGCTGCCAAATGGACAACACATCTCCGATGCCTGGAGACAGACGTCCGTCACTCTGTGAAGAGAAGGCAACACGAGGTCGGGAGCCCATCAGCTTGTCTTCCATGTGTGGCATATTTGTCTTGTTTTACCTGTCCTTTCGGACTGTTAGGGGTGCTAGCTGTTAAATCCAGTGATGTAAAGTGTGATTAGCGGATGGACAAAGTTTTGATTTGGTCCAAGCCTACATCCAATAATCAGCTAACTTTAAAGTCAGTATACTAAGCAGTTTACCGAGGATTCAGCCGTAGGTAGACTTTTTTTATTTTATATGTATGCATTTAATAACCATAACGTGCACCTTGAGGAGAGACAAGTGACCTGTTTACGACAGTAAAATAATATCTACCAGCAGGGGGCAGCAATTGATAGTATTCAAATACTTGTACATGAAAGGTGAGCGCAGGTCCGCGAGGGCTGCAATTTCTAATTAAATTCAACTTCAGGTTGTTGGGGTAGGGTTGACTAGCAACCTCAAACAGCTGTGCTAGTTCCAGCAGAAGGCCTATAATTCAGAGTCTCAGATTATTTCCTTTAGTTCAGAGCCCTGGGTGATCTGTTGTGGTTGGTAGCCTCTTCTCGGGACACGGCCAGGGCAAAAGAGAACACGGAATGTCTGTTCTTTGGTTTTAAGAGACGTGTAATTTGACCTGTTAATGGTTCTCTATGACTGGGCGCTGGAGTTTGCAAGCACCAGCTCAGGGGCGGTGACTGATGATGTCATTTCTTGGTTCCAGAGAGAGGGAGATGTAGTTTGTTTGGACTGAAGCGCATGGTCCCTAAGATGTCTCAGTTTTGGAAATCATGTATCCCTTCACCTGGAATAATAGGTGAAAGCCGGGTGTTATTTGTAATTGTTCACCAATTTGACATTTCTTTATGTTTTATAAGTACAAAAAATAAACGGTTAAGATTTTCTTTTCGTTGGATTCAGCCGTACATAACAGAATCTGTAAGCGTCACATTGCATCACAAGAACAGCGGCTAACAAGCAAGTTTCCCATTGTCCTAAATACAAGTGATGAAGTTTTTTCATCAGCCAATTGTCTTACCCAGCCCCAAAGAATGGCTGATGAAAAGGGGCTGAAACTTTGTAATAAATAAATAAATAAATAAATAAATAAATAAGGGGGGGATAAACCTCCTGTAATAGTTTGCGAACCTGAAGAACGCCTCACCATCTCTAGGGCTGGGCAGACTGTTGCCACATGCTCCCAGAACTTGGGGCAGGATCTTCTATCTGTGGGGCTGCTGCTTGAGGTTCTGCAAACAGATCAATAGATTTTAGTTGACCTAGTCTCCCAAGTATTGTTGTAGCAGTCGCTGGTAAAGATGGTGAGAGTGAGGAATCGGTTTAAAGGCAATTCCACAAGCAGAGACCAAGCAGGGTCATAGAGTGGTCTTCTTGTGGTCTGCAGGATACACAGCTACCTGCCAATACCCGCACGGCAGCTCTAAAGTAGACCACCACTCGTGATGATCTTGATGCGAAACAGAGGGTAGGTCTGTCTGTCGGCAGTGGCGTCAAGCTGGACCCAGCTTTTATTCATGAGCTGCCAGACAGGTTCGTAAAAAGTGTCACTTCAACCACAAAAGAGATACTTTCCGCTTCAAAAATAAAAAGGAACATTACCAAGTTCGACTGAGGAGTTTAAGGAGTGTCCTCAAACAAACACCATTGGTTTGTGTTGCTTCTACTACCATACCAATTTGCCCGAGCCAATCACGTTATTTACCATGGGCCCAAAACAACATAAGATCACCTCCATGTAGGTGGGAGCGTTAGAAACGCTTAAAAAACATTAAAAACGTTAAAAACATCCGTTTTTTAAAGTCCAGTTTGCCCTTTCTATTGTAGCGTTTTCTCGGAGTGCTGCTACTCTGCTGGGTTCAAGCATGGACTCAGACACCGATCAACAGAAAGACGTGCTCTTTATTTCGCACATGCGCTTACGACCGCCTTGATAAAGGCGGAGCGGGCAGTGCAAAAGAACTGGCCAACACACAGGAATACACAGAGAGCCCTCACTCGCACAAGCAAACACGCCCGCGGTGAGGGAACTAAACCATAACAACAAAGACATGACTACACAGTCAACGAAACCAGTTAACTAGCCACATCATTTTAACAATAACACAACACATTATTAACACTATTTACAGCTACTAAAGCAGCCCCCGCGGGGATGGCTAAAGCCCATTGGCGGGGGAAGCGCTGCCTGCCATCTCCGTTACACTATTTAGTGTACTGTATACATGTACAAGTATTTACTAAAGACAAAAAAAAAAAAAAATTATTTGCAGCTGCAGCCTCCATAGGTCTCCTGTGATCACAGGACCCACCCCACTCTAAATGTGAGACCTCCATATTTCAAGCACAGCTCGCCAAACTGCCCCTGCTCTGATCTAGTTCCAGACCCCAAAAATGCTGGAACACTGCCAGTCATCCGGCAGATTCAAGGCCCGGTCTGCTAGACAAGTGCAGTCTAAGGTGGATGAATGAAAACCCCTCCTGCCCTCCATTTTAGTGAAGTATTTTTGGAACTCATTTTGTTTGATTAAGTTCCTGTCCTTCTCCTCCAGTGCCTTTATTTATAATTTTATGAGTTTTTAAAATGCCTTTTTTTTTTTCTCAAGCAGCCTTTCTTAACTGTATGAAATAATCCTGCCTGTCATTTCTGCTCTGGCTTAATGAGTCTCCCTCTCTTAATCAACATAAGTGAGGTTTTGTCTGGCTTGTCCTCGGATCGTTGTCCCTTGTTAACTGCAGAAATGGTCAATGATTAAAGGGAGGCTTGGACCAACGTAAAACATCCTATCCTATATTTATAATATTTCTGAGGTGAGCCAACCTTTATATACTGAATACGCAATTTTTTCTTAAACGTCACAGATTCAGAAATACCTAGCCTTGGACCAAATCTGAAATTTGACAACCCAATAGATTGTATTTAAAATACATTTATTTAAATTTGCACTTCATAGCATTTTCTATGTTTTATAATGATCACATTTTTTTCTTTTTACTCATAAAAATATTTTTAAAAACTATTAAATACAGTATGTATTATGTAAAGGAAAATTAGGAGGTCGCCAAAGTTTTGGTCCCAGAACAGACATTAAGCCCTAGAAGTGAAGAGCATCCCCGAATCTTTGATCACACCGTCTTTCTCCTTCTAGAGGCAGAGTTTCTGCAACTGAGATTAAACAAAATCAGGCCCCATCTGCACTCTGTAGATGGAATGTGAACAAAGATCGTGTTTTTGCTTTATGCGTAAACTCCTGCACTGCAGCTTTTATGACTGCAGTTGGCCGCTTGGCAAGTTAACATACCTAACCCTTTTTCCAAAGAGCTTTCAGCACTCATCTCCCTGGCAAATTTGCTGGTGACTCGTTTGGCTTAGGCTTGTGGTCCAGACAGTCGCTGATGGGACATTACCACCAGGGGGCACACCGTTACCGAGATAGCAAGAATGCATACTTCCATGTGTCCATAATCATCTGATTCTCTGATTTGGGTGTTCACTGAACAAATTTTATTTTACTTTTTTTAATTCAGTAGGCATTTCTTTACTGTGAAACATCCTTATAAATCCACGTATTATGGATTCATGTACATTCAGAACACAAAAATTCTCACATTTTAAGTTACAAAGGCAGTTCCCCCAACCCCCCTCCATTACGTAACTCAGCATTTTTTAAATTGTTGTACTAAAAAGCAATTAAGCGTTAAACATTAAAATACAGGGAAAGATATGCTGGTGGGAGAAGGTTTAACAGACAGGCCAAGAGTTTCATTTCTGCAGCTCTCAGAGGATCTAGCAGACAGAGTCATTTGTAGCGATTTTAGCAGTGGGTTTAGTTTTGCAGGTGCCTGGGACACAGGGCGAGGCGGGGAATGAGAGAGGCAATTTGCAGTCTGTAAGCAGTGAATATGTGGATTGTTGCACTGCAGCAGGTTAACAGACAGTCCGCACACACCGTGGTTTGAGCCAGGTGTCTGCAGAAAGGCACCGAGGTTTTCTTCAAACCTGGGTTTTATTTGAGTCTGTGTTATAAGTTCTCATCAACAACTGACTACCAATTTAAGCATTATCTCATCTTAATCGTTTTATTTTTTTATTTTTTTAACAGTACCAGTCATCAGCCCACATTCTCTTTGGCAATTTTAATGAGCAAACATCATAATAACGCACAAATGCTAATCACTATCAAACATTCAAAACTAGACCTGAATGTGGTTTAAATGTTCTGCTTCCTTGCATTCCGGTTTTTGTTATGATCTTGACTACAAACAGCTGTGTGTGTTTGACCTTACTTAATAAAACACTAAAAAGAAAGAAAAACTCCATGTTGCCTTTGTTTTATTCCAGGAACATGTAAAGAAACACAAAAACACCAAAACCCGAATAAAGTTTGTTCATGTAAAGCATTTTATGAATTTTGAGTTCAGAAAGTCACTCAAAGAGTTTCACTGTTAGAGTGTGTTTTGAGCTGTCCATCTGGCCCTAGATGTTGTAGGCTACATTTAGAACTATACATTATGTATTCAGGCTAAATTGCGGAATCCATTTCACTACAAATGTAAAAGTTTAAGATAAATACCTTAAAATAAATTTGTATACACAAAGACAGGTAGGTTTGGCTAAAGCCAATGGCGAATTAAATTTAAAAAATAGAAGAAAATAAGTTTAAAAAACTATAATATTACTTTTAAAAAACTTTAAAAAACTATAACAGCCATGAGCATTTTAAGCATTCCTCAACTAACCATGTCCAAAGACAATTTGATATCCTCTGATTCTCTGTGTTGCTATAGAAATAAAAAGGTTGGCCACCCACTCCAGGCTGTTACTGAGAACAGAACCAAAACTTGGTTTGCAGGGTTCTTTTCTTCGGTGCTGGTGCTGGTGCTGGTGCTGGTGCTGGTGCTGGTGCTGGTGCTGGTGCTGGTGCTGGTGCTGGTGTTGGTGTTGGTGTTGGTGTTGGTG
>JAOYSI010000002.1:404398-414450 GCA_025775065.1 Hiodon alosoides | reverse complement strand
CCCCCCCCCCCCCCCCCCCCCCCCCCCCCCCCCCCCCCCCCCGCGAGGGCCCCGTTAGGGAAGGCAGTGGGTTTAGAGGGATGCCTCACATTAATCCGGTGGTACTATAAATCTCAGGGATCGACTGCATTAATCTGACCTTCTGGTGCTCACGGTAGTGTCTTGTGACCGTGCCATGGGCAGCCTCCGCTTCAATGGTCTTCCCATCAGGACATACCAACACAGATGTCATCAGGCCCAGGGAACCAAAACCTACAGGTATAAACGTGACCATCAGATCACTGCTTCATTTTCTTAAGGGTGGTACTGACCACATAATACAGTATGATATTCTGAGCATTACATTATGCAATGTCTGTAACCATCACCTCAAATACCTTTTTTCTTTTTTTACGTTCAAAAGTTATTAGCTTTATACAATACTGAACAGCAAAACAAAAATGTTGCCAGATTAATGTTAAGAACATGCCAGTTTTCTCAAACCCAAAGCATGCTCTGACGCCCATAAAGGAGCAGGAACGCGTCCTTAGATGCTAAAGCGAGTGGAAGAGAAGCTCACCCTGAGCCAAGATGTCAGACTGCACGTCTCCGTCGTAGTTCTTGCAAGCCCACACGAAGGCCCCAGAGGACTTCAGAACCTGGGCCACCATGTCATCAATGAGCCTGTGCTCATACCAGATCTTCAGCTTGTCAAACTCCGGCTGGTAGTTTCTGTGGAGGGCACAGAGCACAGCTTCTTGAAGAGATATTAATGAAAATCTAATAGTACCATAATGCCTAGTAACATTAAAACAAACATTACTTCCTGCCGACAATTAATTCCAACAAACAGAATTCTGGGCCTTGGTGTCTGGAGTTGTGTTACAATAACGGCCAGTTGATCCACAGAAAATGGCTTTAGCTAGTCAGTAAATGCTAAACCCAATGATGACCAACTTATTCATTACGGAACCAAGTCATTTGGATAATACTAAAAATATGAAATGTGGAACCCCTTAAACTTGTCGTCATAGCACACAAAGGTTATTGGTACGATGGTGATGGAAACGATAGCAGCCCTACTGGTGACAAGAACTTGACTCTGCTCACGAAATGTCATCGCCTGAGGGCCTCTCACTCTTACTTCTCGAAGATGTCTTGGAAGATGTCTTTAAAGCGCCCGTCGTAAGCTTTGAGGATGGTGTTCTTTGTGCTCATGTAAAGGGGCCACTTCTTCTGAATCGCATACTGAAAGCAGCTGTGTGCGAAACCAGTGATGGACTGCAGGCAGAAATAAATAAATAAAAACTGCTAGTACATGGAGCTTACGTCAGCAAAGAAGAGGTTAATGTCTCTGGGCGGTACGCTGGGCCAACCCTCCCCAGGAGGAACAGTTAGCACTTGTTTCAGGACTGAAGCCTTCCCCCAGAAAGGGTGGTCAGCGCATGACTGCACAATGTTGTGAACCCAAACCAGCCCTGTGGTTAGAACAAACACTAAGATACTGAGGCTCAGGGCCAACTTTTACTGGACTTGTTGATGACCTCCAGCGCGGCTAAACTACGGCCACCGTAAAACCCAGTCGGTGTGTGTATTTCTGTTCTGTTCTGTTCTTAAGCTGAAAATGTATCCAGTACTAACGTATTAGTACTATATTAAATGCCAATTCATTATTTTGTTTTTTAAATATAAAATAGAACACACTTTAATATTGTTTATAGTGCACACCTAAATACAATCTGTAATATTAAAAGAAAACCTACTTTGAAAATTACACAAAACATTCTAGCCTAGATTAACTTCTGCATCCCATCATACAATATGCGCCATTTTCTTTGTGAAGACATCCTCTCGTCATCTCGCCCTGGTGTAGCTTTCGTGCTTCTGGGACATTGTGGGCTTGTGGCCTTTATCAGGTTTGTTCAGTGGCGGGCACTTACTCCGAAGACCAGACCAGCCCAGACCACCCCTATACCCACCTCGTCTGTGTTATACATGCCCATGCCACAGCCTCCGCCAGGGAAGTCGAAAACCTCCCACTCCTTCTCATGGCTGCCGTCCGTGGGGGTGAACACCATCTTGAATTTGCCAGGTTGGTTCACAACAAAGTCTGTCGCTTTGTACTGCACATGGCACATAATAAAAAAAATATAGAATGAATCCTGCTGTAAACCCCTCCTTCGAGAACAGAATAATAAAATGAAACAACCGTATAGCAGAAATGACAAACCTGGTCACCAAAAGCGTGTCTGCCAATGGTAATTGGCTGCGTCCAACCTGGAACAAGGCGGGGAATGTTCTTGCAGATGATTGGCTCACGGAAGACTGTTCCGCCCAGAATGTTCCTAATGGTCCCATTGGGGCTCTTCCACATCTTTTTCAAGTTGAACTCTGGGGAGAAACGGGAGGAACGGGAGCATGTTGAAAGTGCTTCGGTAAGTCTGCACACACGCCTTGCCTTATCTCCGGCAGTTACCTTCCACTCTGGCCTCATCTGGAGTGATTGTGGCACACTTAACGGCAACATTGTACTTCTGGGTGGCTAAGGCAGAGTCAATGGTGACCTGATCGTTGGTCTGGTCACGGTACGGAAGACCCAGATCATAGTATTTCAGCTCCACATCGACATTGGAGAGGATGAGCTGCAAGACAAAATGTTATAAAATGAGTTTGTAATGAAAACAATCAGCGTTTCATTTTGATGCAAGTCAATGCTAATTCAATGATCATGTTCATTACCCATGACTACCTGGGAGAGGAATCACGGCACACACAAGTGATGTGATCCTGCACAGACTGACTAAATATGGGGGGGGGATTTTAAAAATAAGATTTTCAGCTTTTCTCTGTGAACCCTGCCACCACACGGGGAGAGTGGCGGTCTGCTGCAGCCAGCAGGTGTCTGGGAAGCCGAAAGGAGCAACGTCCAGGCCACGCCCTCTCATGGTCGCAGTGACATGACAAGTAACATCCTCTGGATTCAAAGCTTTAAAATACACACCATAGTGCCCCGCCTGCACACAGGCGAGTCCTTTTAATTTTTAACTTCATATTTAAACAAATCTGCCACTTCACCTTATCAGTACTGGCAAAGAGGTGGCTTAACCCATTACAAGTCAAGTGGTACACTGAGAGAAGTTCTGTGTTTTATATGATAGGGTTAAGAACCCAGAACAGACATCCGTTTCAATCTGCACACAAAATCCTCTAGTCTAGTTTGGCAGTAGGCCATCTGCTGGCAGTCTGACGTAACCTCTCCAAACCTCAGCTCACAGCCGGCACAAATTAAATCTCCGCTCACTGGCGCGCATTCGCCCGCGTGCATACACACCCAGAGCCGTTACCTTCTCTTTAATGAACTCCCAGATAATGCGCGTCATCTCGTCCCCGTCCATCTCCACCACAGGCCGGGCCACCTTGATGCGTCTGTCGGCATCTGAGGGGAGAGCAAACAGGGGAAACGTCAGTCAAGGCTTGGGCCTCTGCTCCCCACCGGGATTCTGGGTCAGCTGGAGGAGGTAAATCCCATCCTCGACAAGCTTTGGAGCAGCTGCCGTTGGCTTGATGGCAGCTGTGGTCATTAGGAAATGCTCGTGACTATAAACCCATGGCTGTATATGTACAAATCTATAGTGCACCCTCACAAGCACCATTAAATATTTTGCCATCCTGGACAGTCAGAGGTGAATGAGTACGGACTTCAGACAAGCAGCCTCCCTGGATTCACGCCCTAGTTAATGACAAATAACTGAGCCGTTACATTTTATTTGCGATTTAAGAAAACCTGATCTATATAGCAGCTAGTCACTACATCTCCTACTCTAGTTTCATGTTCATCAGGAATCACATGGTGTTCTTAGGCACTGATTAAAATACTGTCGTCCAATAGCACAGGAGGCCCTCTCGATTTAATACCATCAACGTATTGCTCCATAAATAAGGCCAGTTAAACTTTTCATTTTCATTTTCTTAGACCGACAGAGCTCCTAATCAGTGCTGCAGAACCTAGAGTCTGCTCAGCCAATGAGCAAGAGGAGGCAAGAATGAGAACCTCCCTCCCTCTCACCAGACCTACCACAGTGCCCCATTGTTTACAGAGGAAAGAGCTGAGGAGAAGATTTCAGGTGACTAAAAGCTCTGGCCAAGTCAGCACTCCTGAGCCAATCCTCTTCGTTGTTCTCAAAAGGCGCAGAGAACAAGACGGAAAATTCACAAAAACATACCTAATAGGTCTCCTATATTGTAACCAAAGTTGTCACAAATTCAGTCTACAATAAACTACAGGAAAGCACTTCATAGGTTTTCCTAATTCAAGCTTGACTTAAATGCACTGAAAATACTAAAGCGTCATATGCATGTAGTGAGAATTTTAATAAACGCAACCATGAGATGGACACAAATACAGAACGCATGCAATCAAAAAAATGCTTTTTTTTTGGTTTAATGCTAACCAAACTTATAGCTAAAGTGCCCTAAAAGAATTGAGGAATACACCAAGTAAGAAGAACCTCGTTTGATTACCAGTCAAGCAGTCCTCACTTGCCCACAGCCATGCCAATAATCTCAATAACACACCCCCTCCCTCATATAAAACTGATATATTAGCCAATTTCCCATTCGGACCACGGGAAATACCAGATCAAATTTAACAGTTTCAAGAAACAAAAAGACAGTTATCAATAGCAACAAAGCTGTTGATGGTTGTCAACGGCAGGCTTTGATTGTTGACATCCCTTAAGATCCTTCGGGAAAGCCTTTTTGGAAGGACCTCCCAATGTGCCAGGCAGTTCGTACACTGGTCGAACGCACGTGATCGGGTGCACTAAAGAGTTGTAACGTCACCTATCGTTCAATCAGAAGTCACCTTCACAACGCCCTACTCCCTGAAAAGTGACGACCCGGTCGCAATGACCACTGCAAAGGGCGAACCGGGGGCGCAAATTCCTCCCGTTTGAGACGCGCTTTAGCGTCATTTTAGGAGCTTCCGTTTTCGATTAAAACTGAACTGTTCTTACTGTGAAAAGTACTTACGAACGGATCTTAGACCCTCTACAAGAGTGCCAATTGATTCAATGTTAACGGCAGAAATTATTAAAATATTTAAATTTTTATGCCACGGTGTTTAATCACGGCTCTCAGGTTACTACAACTTTTGCAAAGTTTCACTTCCATCGTCTGACCTTAACAATCAAGTTTGCATCACTTTAGTTTAGAGCTCTAAGTGTAAGCGACACCATACATTGTCCCGATGTTAAAATTAAACAAAACGGATAAGCGTTTCCAACTAACGTAGAAAAAAATGTAGCATTCGCTGCAACAGGTACCAGCCAAGCGAAGAGACGCAGAAATGGTTAAAAACAACAACAAAAGTTTTTGGTCACCTCCGTTAAGTTAAACTAAAGTGACTGCCAGTCAATTCCATTCATTGACCAATTTGGTCCTGGTTAGGCGGTTAACGAAAAGCGTCGTAACTATACTGCTTTCGCCCCCATTTCAATAACTAGTTAATTCGACAATCATAAGTTAATTTGGTACACTGATGTTAACGACAATACATTTGCTTTTGGAAATCGAATCAAATTCGAAGTCAGAGATTTAGGTTTAGCACGAATGGTCCGTTGATAACTAACAAAGGCATTCACGTCCTACCCTAATTAATATTGTGACTTTTAGTCAATGGGCGCGATGATATTAAACTATAAATACATTGACCTTGACTTTCGTTAACAAACTGGCCATTTAATTACGATCTAAAGCAAAGCCGAGATTTTTTTTCGCAAATTTAAATAATTTACGTTAGCGAGCTGAATTGTGTTTATTAGCACAGTCGGTAGCATATTCAAAATGAAGAGCTTGGCTGACTGTTCTAACGTTAGATAGTTTTCCCAGGTACCGAATTTTTGTATACTGGTCAAGAAGAGAGCATAGAACACAGTAGGCATCTGTTAATTTTTGCCAACTTTAAAATATTGCTACCCCATTGTGAGTCATTATCGTTATAATGGTTGCTAAAAACTTACAGTTTCTCTTTTGTAGACTCTGGCAAGACGTGGCAGGCGCAATCACAGAGAGGTTTTTTGATAGAGCCGCAGATTTGGAAAGGGAACTAAAAACCTTCAAATACCCAGCCATTTCTTCTAGCTAAAAGCAGTTGAAGCCACCGACTGTACAACGAAAGAACGGCTGAGATCAAATGTCACTCACTGCAAGCACCTCCCAGTCACACGTCTTCAAGTATGCGTCGGCGTCAAGACGGAAACGAGGGCGACGTTTTTTTTTTAAACCAAAAATGACGATGCTTTAACTGAACCAATAGGACTAAAGTGAGTTGAGTCGTTTGTTTTTAAAATAGAAATACGATGCGTTTTGCACAGAATCTGACCTAGTGTATTTTTAACCAGCCAAAGTTATGATTCACAAAAAGGAGATGGCAATTCGTTACTAAGAAAATGTATATAAATCGACATGTAAATTATTAACATGGGTTATATTGAAAAGAGTGGAAGAAGACGACATAAGTTAAGTAACGGAGTGCCGAACCCAGAAATAACTCCTTCACATTTTGTCCTCATAGAGCACATTTGAGCACACAGGGTCCTAAATTTACCATGTAACCATACTCGGAGAAAGAATGAGGGTTACTCAGTCATGTGACAGTCAGTTATTTTGGATCGTTGTATCTTGAAAAGTGTCGAGTTCATGAGCATAATGAATTAACAAGACAACATAATTTTTTTTTAAAAAAACTGGCGTAATATTATTTCATTATAGCCTATAACTCAGATTCCAAAGGAATCAACCTTTTCATCATAATGTCGAATGAAACAATAAACCTGTCAAAATTCCAACCAGAGTCCTAGCTCCGGAACCGATCATACCAATCATCTTGTCTTCCTTTACAGGAATACTCCGCCTCAAGAACACTCGGGTACTCGTCTGGGATAATTATATTATATGAGTCCTGTGTGCCAAAACACACGATTTACAACTGCGAACGTGTGCACTCTTAACTGACCCTAACCCAAGGCCCAGTTTGTTCTCACCGATGTCTGTTGTTCTTATCATAATCTGTCGGTAAGTCAATCAATTCTGAATATATCAAACACTATAGTCATTACTTAATTCATAATTAATTATTAGGAATAAAAGGAATTAAATAAGTTTGCCTTTCCAAATCTTCTAAAAGCAGATGTCACTTTTCCACCATACAAACAGACTTCCTTGAAATTATCCGTATGTTTGGAGAATAAATATTTACACATTATTGCAGTCAGAGATGGATGTCCATTTGCATCGCAAATCCATTTCTGGATTGTTGCCCGTTGAAGATACCGCTGGAAAAGCTACTGAAAAAACCTATTAGCTATATTTGTATGTAGCCTGTTTATATGCTTATATTTGCATTGCATTTCCTAACAATTATAAGAACGAGTAACCTATTGCTATCGTACATTAGTGTACGATAGTATATATTTCATGAAGAAAAATAAATAAAACATTTAATTCGAAATAATTTTCATGATTCACATGCAAAACACACTGTAAGCAATTAACTGGTCTATAAAGGAATGTGTGTATCGCAACTCGTTCAACCTTTTTAAAGATCGAAAATATAATTTTTTCTGAGAAAGAGGTAGCACATTCTAAGACTGAAAATGGTCTGCCAACATGTTTTTTTATTCATACAAAGATTTCCCAACAAAACTTAAATTGCCTTACAATAATAGATTTTGAGAGTCAGTGTTTTAAATAAATTAAGAAACAGACTGAAATCTAAACCTAACATTTGTAATTCAGTAATATGAGACAATTGGTCTGACTACTTATGCAAGGCACTATATTTTAATAAATGATATAAAAATACATTGACATATTTGATATACCAACACTTGAAATACTCTTCCCCGGTATCCCTTTAAAAGTAAGAATTTTAATTGAATTCCTAACAAGGAATTTCAACATTTCAGTCAAACCCTTAAATTGCATTTTAATTTAACTCAGGTCTTTATGTTAATTTAACATAACCCAAAACCGCAGAAAACAAGAACACAGTTTGTAACAATAACCCCATGCTGTGGTTGCAAAAATATTCTCCTGGATTGTTTTGCTATGTTGTCACAGCCAAATAGAACAACTTTTGGTTTTTGGCAGTATAACAACAAATATTTACAATCAGAAATTAAAAAGTTACTTTAAATCCTATACATAATACACAAAACAGAAACAGGCAAGGGGAGGAAATAAAATATGGAGTAGACCTCATTTAAATGTGTGGGAGTTTTAATGGACTGGATGTTCAATGAGTACCTTGGTGGTTTAAAGTGCAATTATTTTTCTTCAATGAACATGTAATAACATTTCTATGCTTAAAACAAAAGTCAAAGCGAGCGACAGTGGTAATGAAATCTGAAACAAGGGCACATTTGGATCACGTGGGGAAATGTGGTTCTATCATTAATCGTTGAAATTGTTTTGAAAATTTAACTATTAAATTAAAAATTATTTTATTTATATATTATATATAGAGCTCCACTCACAAGTTGTTGACTGAAGTTACTGTTCACGAGAACCAGGTAATGTTAGACACCAAAAAAGTGTCTGGTCTTTTCAAAAACATCTAAGTGTTTGCCGCTGTACTAGTTCTCCTGTCACTGAAGAAGCTTCTGAGCATCAGCACCTGACTGATGCTAACCACAAACAGAATAACGGTCTCGCCGATGGACCAATAGAACACGCGGTTGTGAAGATCCTCGGCCCGGATGCGGTCCTGTGACTCCCTTAACCTGTACCAGGTCTGAGAGTCTATCACCACCTTCAGTATCTCATGGATAGAAAGGCAAGCAGACTCTATCTGAGTGAGCGCTGTGGGTCTGTTCATGTCAGGAAGGAGAGGCTTCTCTTCACCCGCTTGGAAATCCAGGTAGACGGTTTTGTGGGAGAAGGTGGAGAACTCGTTGCTGAAGCAAACCTTGTAAACACCATCCATTGTCGTGGTGTGAGAGAAACTGTCATACTGTTTCTTTCTTTCATGATACAGGACATGGTTCATTGGATTGGACACCGAACAGTCAACGTCGTAGTTTCCCCCGGCAATAACCTTCAATGAGAGAGACATGCAATTCTGAAATTTAAAGTGTTTTCATGCGGTAAAGTTTAACTAAGTGTGTAGAGACGGGTTTCTTGTCGGTGTGCATCTGCAGTGTCAACTGTAAGGAATACGAAAGGAAAAACAGATACAATAAAAATAACCCGTTTTCAGAAACCACCAGGGGCTTTATAAGAACCTGAGTACGCTCGTGGGTCGAATTATATTGTATGTGCAGAACTGAAAGATCCCATTTCAAATTAAAATGAAACTTCTGTTATTTGTACGGTGACTGCCAGACTATGCACTCAATATAAACATATCGTTAATTAAAAACTTACTTGAAAATCGATGTCAAATTTCTCTCCTTTTTCTAGTTCTTCGTAGAAACACTGTTTTTCATTATCTGGTAACTCAAACGTTAGTTCAGTGGCATATACTAAAACAGCATGCAGCATAAAGATCCAAAGTGGGGAAAAACGCATAGTGCGGCAAAATAAATAATAACTCATGTAAAAAAAAATAACCAAACAACCTGTGTGCGTAAAACAGCGCTGCTTGCTGCTACATAAAACGTGTAGGTTTATTCGATCAAGTGCCGAAAGCTGAAAACAGCACTTTTCGAGACACAATTAAGTACCACTACAGTTTCCCAGTTTTCTCTGACGTGGCATGCCAGAAGAGTACTTCCGGGGTAAAAAATAAATTGTATCATTTTAATTTACATATATTTTTTAGAAAAATTTAAGTTTTTAAGTTTTTTGAGAAGTTCCAGATTCGTTGCCCGCTTCGTGAAATAACTCAGCGATTTCAAACCTTTTAGGATCTACGGACCCCCTTCCAAATGTAGCAACTGCCATCTAGTGGCCGGTAAGAGAAATGTATTTCCAGAGAATAATATGCGTTCACTAGAAACCGTGTGTGTGTGTGTGTGTGTGTGTGTGTGTGTGTGTGTGTGTGTGTGTGTGTGTGTGTGTGTGTGTGTGTG
>JAOYSI010000002.1:390167-404298 GCA_025775065.1 Hiodon alosoides | reverse complement strand
CCCTCTGTTATATACCGGACTGTTCTACTTCTGTTTCACCCCTCTGTTATATACCGGACTGTTCTACTTCTGTTTCATCCCTCTGTTATATACCAGACTGTTCTACTTCTGTTTCATCCCTCTGTTATATACCGGACTGTTCTACTTTACTTCTGGTCTTTAGCCACCAAAACCAGTGCAATGTGCAATGTACAATGTAACTATTTTATTAAACTCACACACAGACACAGACACACACACACAAACATGTAGGTTGAAATACACGTTACAGTTCACGTTGCAGACAATTACATGAGTGAAATAAAACGCTAAAATAATGTCTGAGAGATAATCGTTTTATAGTCATTATTAAAATAATAATTATTATAATACCTTTCACAGCCTTATGACAATTTAGTCAGTTATTTTACAGTTTAAAATCACTGATATTCACCCTTGTTATTCACAACCCCGATGTTTTCTTGACTAACTACCTTAGTTGTCTGTGGTCTCCGTCCGTGTGGTCTCTGTCCGTGGTCCTGTAATTTGCCTTTCCGGCAGGGGGGGTGTCACATGACTACGCCGTCTCGCTCAACACGGCGCGCACTCGATTCTATACACTTTCACGTGAGAACACGACAAGCTGCAGAATGCATTTTTTTCTCTACTCAAATGTTTTATTGAGATCTTTAAAAAAAGTCTAGCGTCCTTAAAAATGGCATTTTGGCCTTAAAAGTTTCGATGCC
The DNA here is from genome assembly GCA_025775065.1 of Hiodon alosoides. Classification (NCBI taxonomy): domain Eukaryota; kingdom Metazoa; phylum Chordata; class Actinopteri; order Hiodontiformes; family Hiodontidae; genus Hiodon; species Hiodon alosoides. The sequence goes on along the minus strand of JAOYSI010000002.1, from coordinate 403,573 downwards.
AATATTTAGTATGGCTGAGTGTTCTTCGTCTTGTTTTAATATTAGTCAGCAGCTCAACCGCAGCGGATGGCCAGAGTGTGTTTAGTTTGCTGTAGATCAAGAAAGTGAACGTCTGTTTCGTGGACTGACTTTAAGAAGATGTAAGATCAAAGTATATTTTCCCAAGTGGCTCCAGAATAAAAATGCAGAAGGGAGTGCGACTTAATGATGGCCATGTCATCTACCTGGGTCTTTTAGCAAAAAAGGATGGTACGAGACGAGGTTGTTTGAGTAAAAGAAGCTCAGACAACACAAAATGGCATACCAAGTGGTTTGCTTTGCTACAGAATATGTTATTTTATTTTGAGAACGAGTCCAGCTCACGACCCTCGGGGTTATACCTGTTGGAAGGGTGCGTGTGTGGTAGGGCGCCGTCACCTAAACCTTCCCTGACAGCCAAGGAATGCTTAGAAAAACAGGTAGGAAACAACCCAAACACTTTGATTCGTATAATATTCTGAGTTTTTAAAATGGAAATTGTGGAATGAAATTTATTTAGATCCAGAGGAGAGTTGGGTAGAATTTTTAAATTTAAAAACCTGTCACTACCGAATGTGTGCATCCGTTATGAAATGCGGTTGAGACGCATGCGGTTCGGGACTGGAAGCACGGGAGACCGCATACGTACATAGCGATATACCCGTTTTCTTTTTTATTAAGACTGCGTTCAACTCACAACCTTAAAACTGCTTTCTCTCATTGGCAATGTTAAATATAAGTTCAAGTTAAATTCTGGCTGTTCCTCCAAGATTCTTGCGGCAAGGTTGAAGCTTGCATGCTTGCAATAACGGTCAGTTAGAATTCTACCCGCGTTTTACAGTTTCCACAGCTTCTGGTGTTATGTAATAAGAGAACGCATTGATCAAATCGAACTGATTCTGCAATATTAAATATTTGAAATGGGAAATTTCTTTGATGAGATTCGACAGAAACGTGCTTGTTCAATCTTTAACGGAACATTTAAGGTATTCGGAATTATTGTTTTTTTACAATGACACTAATTAAAATACAAAAGTGAATACATTTTCTTACTGAAGAAACAAACATTTAAAAATAATAGTATGCACAGTGTTTGATGGTGATGTTTTGTTTTTTTCTCAGTTTATTCAATAAATTACGCTAAATAAGGTAGTCAGTACAAACTCAACGTTGCCATCTTGCGGATAACTTATGTAATAGAACTGTCCGTTTGACGTATTGATTTAATTCCGCGTGCTGATATTAATAGCATCCTACCTTGGCAACTGCGTCTTGCAGTTTTTAACATTTCAGTTATTATTAATATTCATTTGATATTTTAATCTCCGTTACTATCTTATTCACAGATAAGAAAACAATGCAATGGTCTTGGTGCATTTGAAATCTTTGCATTATAAAAATCAATCAAATATCCGTATCATTACCCTATCAGAGAGAAATATTTTTACTCTCTGTGTGAATCTTTGAATTCATATAATCCGAAAAATACACACTTTTCTAAGGAGACCTAATATATATTTTTGATTAATCAATACAGAGGTTTTTTTTCTACCTAACACGGGGAAAAATAGTCATACATTAAAACGCAAAATCTCGGGAAAAAATAAATAATAATATAATCCCTAAAACATGAAAGAAATGTAGAACAATTGATTATAAATATAAAATTTGATCTTGTAAACTAAACTTTGCATTATTTTGTTTTGCAATAATATCGAAAAAGTAATCTCACTATTACACATAACAACAATAATAACAATATTTTATAATATTGAAAACTTAACCTCTCTGTGCAGTAAAGGGAAACTTAAACCATTTATAAAGAATGGGATAAAAATAAATTATTTATTTAATTTTTAAAATAAATAAAATATGTGTTTCTTGAACCTTTATCAATTAATACCATTAACCCCTTTCACAAGTGGTTAGACCCCACTAGTTAGATCATGTACTGTGTTTATTTTGACTGTGTTAAGTTTTAAAAGGTGGGTCTCTCAAATGTTGTCTGTCTATCTGCCTTATGACTGATAATGACACCAGATAGCATCCCCGTTGTTAGCAATCCCTAACGCAGACGTGGCAGGAACAGAATCAGAGGTTTGTTATGAACAGCAGAAACTGTGTTTACATTTTGCAGCACTGTGTCTAACCTTACACAATTCCCATATCCAGTTAAAAAACCCAAATAAGAATGGAAACACGTAGCATGAAACCCACGGGTGAAGTAAACACACTCTCTGGCAATTTAGCTTGAAAGAGTCTGCCACACAGTGGACTTCTGTTTGTGCAGGTTTGCTCATTTAGAGGTGACAGAATCAGACAGGTGAGAGGTATCTGCTGCTCTGAACCGTCCCCTACTGTGCTTCAGCTATGTGACTCGAGGAGTGAGCAGTGGGAGGATGGTTGGTTCATGAGGACACTGCTCCATGAAACAAGGCCAAGGACAAGAAGCTCTCCAGGCAGGGACACCCTCCGTCTGCACTGTAATTAAAAGAGCATTAGAGTAGCCTCACAAGCGCTGAGGAATAATCATTCTGTAATCAACTCTGCTTTTACCCGATCTACTTCACGGAATTCACGCTAAATAGAATCAAAGTTGCCACTCATCCACCTTTACTTACAACCCTGGCATCCTGTTCTCTAAACCTGAAAAGTTATCTTTTATTTTTCTATTTCTCTAGGCCTTTGGAGAAAGCTCTTAGACTCTTATCAAGTTCATTGTTTAAGAGTTGACAGCCGTAGAAGAAGTCGTAGTAGTTGGTCAGCACTGCTATCTGAAAATGTAAACAGTATCAAATGTCTAATCAATGTCAAAAATAACATCAAGATTTATGATACTGGCCTCCTGAGTGGCTCAGTCAGAAAAGATGCTCACCTGAGGATATCGTGATAGCTGGTTGTGACTGGGAGAGCATAGAGTACAATTGGCATAGTGTCACCCTGGCTGTTGGCATAGGGGTGTTGGCATAGTGTCACCCTGGCTGTTGGCATAGTGTTGCCCTGGCTGTTGGCATAGGGGTTTTGGCATAGTGTCGCCCTGGCTGTTGGCATAGGGGTGTTGGCATAGTGTCGCCCTGGCTGTTGGCATAGGGGTGTTGGCATAGTGTTGCCCTGGCTGTTGGCATAGTGTTGCCCTGGCTGTTGGCATAGGGGTGTTTGCATAGTGTCACCCTGGCTGTTGGCATAGGGGTGTTGGCATAGTGTCGCCCTGGCTGTTGGCATATGGGTGTTGGCATAGTGTTGCCCTGGCTGTTGGCATAGTGTCGCCCTGGCTGTTGGCATAGTGTTGCCCTGGCTGTTGGCATAGTGTCGCCCTGGCTTTTGGCATATTGTGGCCCTGGCAGGGGTGGGTTTAACCAGCACAACTTCTTTTGACTCATCGCTAAAGAGCATGGCCTACCAATCGGTGCTGAACCTCTCCTGCGAGCTGTGTAGCCTCCAGCGTGGCAAAGAGACGGGTGGCGCAAAGGTGACTGGGATTGGAGGAGCCTCATCACACCTCCTCCTCACCCTCACAGGCTAGATGCTTTAGCATGACTTGCAACGCCAAATCGCTTGGAAGAATATAGAAAATTACAAACGATGTATTTTCCCTACAATGGTGGCACACACGTTTAGCATTTTGTACTGTGTCTTTCCCTCACATCCTTGATTCTTGTTGAGAAAGAGATAGCTCTGAGCCAGACACAGTGACAAGGTCAAAAACTCTAGGCAGCACACATAAGTCACTGGCGTTTAGAAAAGATCTGCTGAACAGGAAAGCAAGAGCAGCTAAGCAAAGCAGCAGGACTGATCTGTAAACAACCGAACTGCGTCGCACATGACAGCCTCTGGTGAAGCCTGCACATGACAGCCTCTGGCGTAGCCTGCACATGACAGCCTCTGGCGTAGCCTGCACATGACAACCTCTGGCGTAGCCTGCACATGACAGCCTCTGGTGCACATGACAGCCTCTGGCGTAGCCTGCACATGACAGCCTCTGGCGTAGCCTGCACATGACAGCCTCTGGCGTAGCCTGCACATGACAAATTCATTTTAGCAGCAGGTCTACTGGGTAAATAAGGACTTTGACAGTTTAACTAAATGTATTGGTTTTCCGTGTGTCTTCTCTGTTTCAGAATGCCATTTCTTATTGTGCCTTAGTGAATGTGCGCGTGTTCGTGTGCCTGATGGTACTGGTGTCTGATGGTACTGGTGTTTGCTGTAACTGTCTGTCTGTCCTATGCGTTGAGCACTACCGGGTGTATTAGCCCCAGACATGTTTCCTGTTAAGTCAGAAAGACTGGCAGTCTTGGTAAGCTCATTACATCATTTACTGTAATCATTTACATGTGATTCCACAACCTGCAGATCTAAATGTCGGACGTGTCACTCCCTGGCCTAGTTTTTAAAATACTTTTTTTTTTTTAAACACAATGTTTTAGCACTTTCTCTTTTGTCATATTTGAATAATCGGCACCAATGGGCAATAATGCCTGATCATGATTATGGAACACTGAGAGGGGTTCTTTAGCCGACGTGGGAATGGGAATGGGAGCACTCCCTAGACCCTCATCTTCCCTGTGGAACAGGGGACTCACAATTAGCCCTACAACTCTGTGCTCTGTGGGGGCCCCGGAGGATGGAATGTGATGTCCTGTTAAAGAGCTCCCCCCATTAATTGTGCCTCAACAGTCAATGACACGTGATATCCTCCGAGTTTCACCTGTAAAATGAATGGATAAAATCTCATCCTTTCTTTATCTATCATATTCTTGCACGAATTGCTCTACTTTTTAAATGTATTTATTCCCTATTTAAAAATAACTTCGTTCGAGCCTGCAGTTACTATGGCAACCCCTTTTGCATCGGGGAAAAAAGTGAAATGGACAAATTAATGTATAGTGTGCCTTTGCATAACGCCTCCCTCACTAATTCAAATGCTCTTTGGAATATTTTTGTCCTGTATTGTGCCTGCTAGAGGGCCGTGTACAGTCATTCCTCTCAGGAGAACAGCTGTTTTATTTTCTCAGATTCAGTAGAGGATGAAACATGTTATGTTTCTGTTCTGTTATTCTTAATACTGTCTGGAGATCCACGTTAAAGGCAAGGAGGAGCACTTCTGCCATTAAAATGACATCTTACAGCATTTGTGTTGCCAGGAATTGCTCTTTGTTGTCTTCATTGGCTAAACGTAAATAGCTTCTAAAAGGACTTTTAATGCCAATTCATAGGACACACAGTTGAGAAGCGAAACACAGGTTCGGTGTAATTTCACACAGGTTCGGTGTAATTTCACTCAGGTTCGGTGTAATTTCACACAGGTTCTGTGTAACTTCACTCAGGTTCGGTGTAATTTCACTCAGGTTCGGTGTAATTTCACTCAGGTTCGGTGTAATTTCACTCAGGTTCGGTGTAATTTCACACAGGTTCGGTGTAATTTCACTCAGGTTCGGTGTAATTTCACACAGGTTCGGTGTAATTTCACAGCACTACGTCGGGAATTAAACGACAGATGACCTCAGCTATATAACATAGCTGGAGAATGGTTCTTGTCTCAGCGCTGAGTTCGGAATTACCCTTTTCGCATTTGGAGAAGTTCCAACTCTTTGATTATTCCAGAATGTATTGCTTTATGGGAGAGATCTGAGACACAGTGAGGAAGCTCTTGGCTAACAGGACTAGGTTGTCTTGGAGACACTGTTGTGAAAACGGAAAGGGAAGAAGCTGTGCTTTGGCACTGACTGCAGTACATGTTGCGGCATCAAACTCACTTTGTTGGTGTATTTATCCATAATTAAAGTTTCACCATCGATCATTTCCAGCCCCTTGTCCAGCTTGCCTCGAGATGTGTGATAATGACACTATTTAACATCACAGCCCCTATTAAACGGACCAAAATGAGCATTTGTGGGGGGCGGCGTGAGGAATTAATGGAACAAATTAAAGTGCTGAGGTGTTTGTGACACTTCAAAACCAGTCAACAGGTTTGTCCTGAATTCCTGAAGAAAACGTATAACTCGTCTTCACACAAGAACAGTACTGAATTCCTACAGAAGACCTATATCTCATCTTCAAACAAGAAAGGTTTCCATTATTATTATTTATTTTTATGGCAGGGGAAAGAATGCATAATAAAGAGAAAAGGTGGAAAACATTGCACAGTGAATAATTAAAATTGATTTATAGGCATCAGTAACATCTGTGTGGCGAAGATGTGTTCACCAGATAAATTACATTTGGCTCAATCTGGGCAGGGCTTAACCTCTACTGGAACAACTATGCTGCCATACATGTATATATAAATAACGATAAACATTTTACTATACTTTGCAGGTTTGTTTAATATGGTAGCGCTAATTCAGGCAGTGGCAGTTGGTCTGATAAATAAATAAGTATATTTTATTAGATAGATTTAGGAGACAATACCATTCTCCTCTTTAGAGCTGAGGTGAAAAGAGAACATTGTCTACGGCGTCTTGCCTGCTGATGGTGTCAGCACTTTGATTTAATGGTTATTAGCTGTGGCAACCAAAATGCATTTGTGATGTTTTTCCCTGGTAGGTGACAGTTACAAGGCGTAGGACAGAGTGTGAGGAAGGTGAATGAGAGAGAGAGAGACAGGAGGAAGAACGTTTTGTGACGTGATCCAAAGAAGAGAAGCTCAATCTAATGTCAAGGTTGATACTGGGCAGAAACTGAAGAGCATTAACCTTAAAGCCAATTAGCCTTACAAAACACATAGAACACGAATGTTTTCCCAGTTTTTTTTAGAAACAGAACCACTTCTTAGCATATGGAAATGTGGAAAAAGGATAAAAGAGGAGGCCTCAGCAAAATGGAGAGAGGTGGGAAGTGGAAAGAGCCAAGCTGTCAGTACAGAAAGGAGTTGCTAGGTAACAGGTGGCGTATTGTGATGTAATGAGCTCCCAGCTTATATATTGTACGGGGAGTAAGTTCCATCGTGAAGACTTTATAAATCTAGCCCAGACGAGCATGTTAACTGCCAAAGACTGTGGTCGGCTGGCTGCCTCTTTCTCGAAAAACCAACGGCCACCAAACAAGGCTTTAATTCTGGGCTTTAGGGTTGGTCTTACATCTGAGAAAGAAAAAGATGAATGCACTGTGCTTTGCTGGTCAAATGTAAATTCTTCTCTGATGCGTCAGAATATATTTTGCATGTTTCTTTTTTCTTTTCTTTTTTACGGGTAATCTGATTTCTACTGAATACTGATTTCCTGGGTTGAGAAGTAAAAAGATGTTTCTGAGTTCCCAGGCCAATGAAACACAGTTTCACCTTACGTCCAGTAGTAGGAAGTTTGAATTCATAAGACTATCCAGACCAATTCAGTGTGTGCTATTTGGTTTCCTAAATCAATGTTCATTAGTTCATTGTATATGTGTGAGAAGGTATAAGGTCAAGTAAGGACATCAGATTTAAGAAAATCGTTGATTCTTTGATTCAGGGCAAAAAAATCCTCCTTCCATGTTCAATGTTACAGAAGATATTCACCTCCTAGGACATTGACTGCACTGTCAGATTAGCTTTGTAAAATGCACATTAAAAAGTTTTTAAAATTTCACTGCCGTGTTAATGCCGTGTCATGCTGAGTACCTGGTCGGTTAATGCCGTGACATGCTAAGTATATGGCTGGTTAACGCCGTGTCATACTGAGTACGAGGCCGGTTAACGCCGTGTCAAGCTGAGTACGAGGTCGGTTAACGCCGTGTCATGCTGAGTCGTGTTTGGTTAACGCCGTGTCAAGCTGAGTACGAGGTCGGTTAACGCCGTGTCATGCTGAGTCGTGTTTGGTTAACACCGTGTCATGCTGAGTACGAGGTCGGTTAACGCCGTGACATGCTGAGTCGTGTTTGGTTAACGCTGTAGTACGATGCACCAATATTGCTCTTTCAGTACTACTTCACCGTCAACTTCAACCACGAAAACCAGAAGGCTCTGGAGCTACGCACGGAGGACGTGAAAGACTGCGATGAATGGGTGTCAGCGATTACGCACGCCAGGTAGGGAGCCCCCTACTGTCCTACCGCCACAACATCTCATCACTCGGTTCAAAGTGGCCAAAGTATGGCTATAATGCAGAACACATATTATATAAGTTATATTACCCCTATTTATCAAAGTGTCCCATAGATAAACACCGGCGATAAAGAATGGTTACTGTATACCTCAATTATCAGTCTTTTCCTGACAGGAGGGGTGAACAGAAGCACGGAACAGGGGCAAGAGTTATGACTCACCAATACACCCTTTTTACACCCTTTTTACAATTAATCTTTCTATAAAAAAGGGTGGGACCTTCTTCCACTCATCGATACGGTTTTCCAGACCCTTTATCTGGCAGTGTCAAGACTGTTTCTGTTTGAGGTGATTTGACCATTTAACAATTAACAGCAATTAACACGCTTGAAAGTTTAATTAAGGGGAAAAGAAGTCACTACAATTAAATAATAAACTTGGGTACCCAAGTCCACCAAACCGTTTTAAATGGTGGTTAAAAAAAGCATCAAATTACAAATTTGCAGGGTATTTTATCAGGCTGTATCAGTGAAAGGGTTTTATTTGTGCATGTAGATTTTATATATATATACATATATGTATATATATATATATATACATATATGTATATATATACACACACACACACACACGTTTGAATTTTTTTATTTACATACTGTACAAGTTAAATTACATTGTTTGGGATAAATATTAAACTTATGACATATCTGTAACTACAAAGCAAGCCTGACCATTATATATTGTACATGGCCTGTCAAAATAATTACTTATAAAATGCCTTTCATGAGTATATCTTTATCTAACCAAATACGTTTCCTATCAATTTATGACTATAAACCTAGTAAATGTAATCGGTATCCATCAGCCAATGCATTTAAGGAACACTGTATGTATGTTACCTGCTGGGTCAGAGAGATAATAATGATTCATGTTAGGGGAAGATTCAATAACAGAGACTTCCGCAGTCTCCACAGGCCAGTCAATGGTCTCTGTGGGCATTCCTTGTTTTCTGTTGAGAGGTGGGGCAGGGTGGATATTTCACCTCTGCGATACTGGAACACTCACGCACGTACACTATATGGACAAAAGTATTGGGCCACACCTCTTAATCATTTAATTCAGGTGTTTCATTCAGTCCCATGGCCACAGGGACTGAATTACTGCCTGTAAAGTTTGGTGGAGGAGGGATAATGCTATGGGGTGGTTTTCTGGGGTTGGCCTAGGCCCCTTAGTTCCACTGAAGGGAAATGTTAATGCCTCAACTTACCAAGACATTTTGGAAAATTCTATGCTTTCAACTTTTTTGGAAACAGTTTGGGGAAGGCCCTTTTCTGTTCCAGCATGACTGTGCCAGTGCACAAAGCAAGGTCCATAAAGGCATGGTTGGATGAGTCTGGTGTGGAAGACTGGCCCGCACAGAGCCCTGTCCTCAACCCTATCGAACACCTTTAGGATTAACTAGAACGGAGATTGCGAGCCAGGCCCTCTCAGCAACATCAGTGTCTGACCTCACAAATGCTCTTCTGGAAGAATGGGCAAATATTCCAACAGGAAGCTGTTATAGCTGCAAAGGGGGGACCAACTCGATATTAATGCCTATGGATTTAGAATGGGATGTCATAAAAGCTCCTGTAGGTGTAATGTCTAGGTGTAGCAATACTTTTGTCCATATAGTGTAAGTTACAGTGTAGATATATAGTATATATATATATAGATATATATAGTGTAAGTTACAGTGTAGATATATAGTATATATAGTGTATATATATATATAGATATATATAGTGTAAGTTACAGTGTAGATATATAGTATATATAGTGTATATATATATATATATATATATATATAGATATATATAGTGTAAGTTACCGTGTAGATATATAGTATATATAGTGTGTATATATAGTGTATATATATATATAGATATATATAGTGTAGATATATAGTATATATAGTGTATATATAGATATATATAGTGTAGATATTTATAAATGAGATGCCGACAGTCATCAGTCTCGCTATCACGCTTCCAATGCAAATATGTTTCAGGATATGTGTAAAATCAGACACCTCGACACAAAAATGCCAGCAACCTTTCCTGTGTCACCGATAGTACCCCCAGTTTTGGATACATTTTACATGTTCAACACTGAAGATAAACACAGCACAAAAGGAAAAATAATTGATTAAATTAACCAGATTTGAGTGCACGAGGAAGGCGCTGTCAAGTCACGGGTAATTCAGAGTGAAATAAATGGACCAAAGATATATTACAGGGTGTTGTTTTTCTGCTCCAGTAGTTCCAGTGCTTTTGGTGGTTTCGCTTGCTTTATAGAAATATTCACTGTGGTTTTAAATAAAACAACATTAATCAAATTAATCAAATTCATAAAACCAGTGAATTTCAAAAACGAATTTACCACACTGATTCCATTATGAACAACATTAGGTTTTAATTTATTTCTATTTGTTTACTGTAGGTTTGCCACTGTCTTGTGTTTATAATGGACCTGCTCCTGGGTCTTCCCTGAAGGCCGGCTTTGTAATTCTGAGAGCCAGAGAGTTCCAGTGCTGTGACGCTGGCAGTTGTGTCTCTGAGAGTTTCCATGAAGTGTTTCAGGATGTAAGTTTGTGTGTGTGTGTGTGTGTGTGTGTGTGTGTCTATGCTGTGTGCAGTTACAGAAACCTGGCCACAGAGCATGAAACTCTCATGCAGAAGTATCTCCATCTACTCCAGATCGTGGAGACAGAGAAAACAGTTGCTAAGCAACTTCGACAACAGATAGAGGATGGGGAAATAGAGATCGAACGCCTAAAGTCAGAGGTACCTTGTGCACGAATTCCAGTATGCTGATAGTAGGTTGTCATATTTCCGTGGCCTTAAACTAAATGGAAAGTGTGTTAAATGCATTGTTGTGTTTTAAGCCTGTCACCCCAAAGCAGTAACCACGTCTCTGAGCAGTGATCAAGACATTTTCAAAGGTCTCTTAATTTGTGAATTAATTAAGGCAAATTTACTGAGAATTTCTTTGTTATTAAAACTGCCTTTTAAATCTAAATAAATTGGGGGAGGGGACAGTGAAATAGAGGCGGAGTCTGATCCAGAGAGCCCCTTTTCAGCTGGACTGGGAACCGAAGGGCTCCACTTTGGACCTTTGCATCTCCACTGATGCAGAATCACTCCACTCCTGTTATTTTCCCCTGTGGTACTCTTCATAGACCAGATCAAATGGTGATTTCACTTTAATGTGCAAATGTGGGGGCTGTAAAGGAACCACTAGGCTGAATATGCATGAATCACATCCCATTGTACCTGTTGCAGCTCTCCGTGAAACATGATAATAAAGTCTTTCAGCCTATGCAAAGTACATGGGGACCCTCAGAGCGTGCAGGGTTTGCTTGTTTTATAACATCACCAATACAAATGGATATCAGCATTGTTTGCTCTTCTGCATATACAGAGCATAGAATACAGTGAAGTCGCATTTGTAAGCCCTTTCCAAATCAACTCGGTAAAGATTTCAGTCAAGCGAATTGATACGTAGTAGCGCGTCCTTCCAGGCTGGACGGTTCGACTGGGGTCTGGGGTGTTGAGCATGCAGTAAAATAAGAGTGTTGACCTGGATGTCCTCTGGGTGCCTCTGATAGATTTCAGGCCTGCTCAAAGACAATGAGAAGATCCAGGCCAATCCAACTGTGGCGCCAAGTGACGATGACTCAGAAATCAAGAAAATAAAGAAGGTAAGCAAGACATCCCTATCTGTTCGCACAGCCTTAGTGTACGCCCCCTAGTGTACGCCCCCTAGTGTTTGTGGGTTTACACACCAAACAGCAACTGCCTAAGAGGTGGTGTAACGTTCCTTCCTGCTGAGCTTTAACAGACTGAGAAAACTCGTGGCACCACACCGTCTGGTGCCTCCACTCCCAGTCCAGAACCTGTGGTCCTCGCCGCACGTGTAACAGCCTGCGGCCTCGCTGTCCACCAGGTGCAGAGCTTCCTGCGTGGCTGGATGTGCAGGAGGAAGTGGAAGACCATCATCCAGGACTACATCCGCTCGCCCCACGCAGAGAGCATGCGCAAGAGGAACCAGGTGGTGTTCAGCATGCTGGAGGCGGAGTCCGAGTACGTCCAGCAGCTGCACATCCTGGTCAACAACTTCCTGAGGCCGCTCCGCATGGCCGCCAGCTCTAAGAAGCCCCCCATCACCCACGACGACGTCAGCAGCATCTTCCTCAACAGGTACACCAAACTCTTCTTTAAAACCTCAATCCACCTCAATACAATAACCCGTTTGACTCCATCCAAGTCCCAAACCAAGTTTGGACAGCTACAGTACGGTACAGACAACCCCGACACAACCTGCAGAAGAAATGTGATTTAACTAGGTGTTGACATTTTTCCTGCTTGCATTGCAGTGAAACCATCATGTTTCTGCACCAGATTTTCTACCAAGGTTTGAAAGCGAGGATAGCAAGCTGGCCAACGTTGGTGCTGGGTGGGTACAGGCCTGTGTTTCACCTTTCTCTACACCACCCTTTCTTTGTCCTCCTCCCTGCTGAGAACAGCAGGGGGACCGTGCCTTTGATGTGGATGGGGATGACAGGACTCGTGTAGTCGGATTAGAGAAGATCAGTCAGAATTCAACACAGTTCAAACTGTGAAACAGGGATGAACTCCCAGCATCCTACAGGTTTTATTTGCTTACGTACTGATGTTATCTTTCTGTATTAAAGTCATATGGGAGGTGGTTTGCTTGTTCAGCAGACATTCAGCTTGTAATCTATTATGTTTTTTATTAATATTTTCATTGCATGTTAATAAATTAGAATGTATGAGAGGCTTGTGCAATAGGTTTTCCTTAAAGAAACACACAGTGCCCACTCTTGGGTTCAGTCTTAAAGTGATTCCTGGTGCTAGGTTTCTGATCGTTGTATTTAGCCGACCTGTTCGACATCCTGCTGCCAATGCTGAACATCTACCAAGAGTTTGTGCGGAATCACCAGTACAGCCTGCAGATCCTGGCCCACTGCAAACAGAACCGGGACTTCGACAAGCTGCTGAAGCAGTACGAGGCCAAGCCGGACTGTGAGGAACGCACACTGGAGACCTTTCTCACCTACCCCATGTTCCAGGTGAACGTCTCCTCTGATGCTGAGCCACCATCGCCCGGACATGTTGGCGTACTTTGTTGGCGTACAAGCACAGCTCTGATGGCCCCTTCCTCTCTAAGCATCTCTCATGGCAGTCATTTGTCTGGCTTGCCTGGAACTAAATTACCCCACTTTTTTCTGGATCAAGCCCAAACTCTGAGCATCTCGCTAATCATCTGTTCTAGATTGGATGCTTCGTGAACAACGCTCGGCTCGCCC
>JAOYSI010000002.1:366565-379881 GCA_025775065.1 Hiodon alosoides | reverse complement strand
CTTTAACTGTGTCACCACTTCCCACTCTGAATGCCGATGGACCAGAAAATATGTGCAGCGCCTGAGTTTTTAAAACAATGATATCTGAACAGAGCGCACGCACGCACGCACGCACGCACGCACACACAATTAAAACGACGGCATATGGGGCTACAAAACGACACCAAGGTTTTGCTCTCTGGGTTTTAGGGGTCCTGCGGTAGCTGCTGGACCTTTTCCACCACAGGCTGTCTGGAGTCTGTTACTGCCATAGCTAAAGGGAAACTCCTGCTTCTGGTAAGAAACGCATACATAAACCTACTGCCCATTATCAATGAGAAAACTCCCATTTCTTTCTTACTATTTCATTCATATACAGAATATATTAAGGCCTTTTGAAGTACTGTAAAGTGTTGCATTAGAGGGAATTCTCTCCTTGTCTTTGCATTTTTTTTTTCTGTTTGTAAGTCGGAGCAGCAGCTGGTGGACTGTGCCCAAGCCTTCAATAATCACGGTTGCAACGGGCAAGTAACACCCTAAAAAGCGCATAAATTTATATTTTATTACCATTAGCACCATCTTCTCTCTAGTCCCTGTACACAGTGTGACACACTCACGTGATGTTTTTCAGTGGACTCCCGAGCCAGGCTTTTGAATACATCAAGTACAACCAGGGACTTGCAACAGAAGATTCCTATCCATACAGGGGACGAGTAAGACCTTAACGTTGTATCCTAATACTAGTGCTAATTATAATTATGGTCATCATCTTGAAAATGTTGTCCTCACCCCCTCAAGGATGGAACCTGCCTGTTCAAGCCCGAAATGGCAGTTGCGTTTGTAAAAGAAGTCGTCAACATTACAAAAGTGAGCGCATGTAAATTTCCAAATTTTTTATACATTCAAAGGAGAAACGGCTTCCTTGCAGCTGGTTCATACACAATACAACCATTTAGGTTTCTGTTTATTCATGACAGTATGATGAAATGGGTATGGTGGATGCCGTGGCCAGGATGAACCCCGTCAGCTTTGCATATGAGGTGACATCTGATTTTATGCACTACAAGGATGGCGTGTACAGCAGGTAAGAATGAATCCAGAAAAAAAACATACATTGTGATGTCACACACCGACACCCCGACAACAAACAAATTGATTGCATCAGGAGACGTTACTTAATTTATATCAAAATGCTTTAGTGCGCAGAGGAACCAACATTGTTTTTAGACTGGTCACAATAGAGATTTCCTCATTAGGACGTGCTGTCTTTGTCTAAACACAAGTTTCACTTCCTTCTTTAAGTGTTCTCGCTGTGACAAAGGCTAGGTTTGATTCTGTTTTTCAGTACTAAGTGTCACAACACTACCGACATGGTCAACCACGCTGTGCTTGCGGTGGGCTATGCTGAAGAGAATGGCACCCCCTACTGGATAGTGAAGAACTCATGGGGAACTTCCTGGGGACAGGAGGGGTATTTTGTTTCTTGTATATTCATTTCTTGTTTTATTTGGCAACTAGAAGATCCAGCAATTTTTATATTTTTTAATCAAATGTTATTTAGTAATATGAAAAACACTGAATTTCTTCCCCTAGATATTTTTTCATTGAACGAGGAAAGAACATGTGTGGTCTGGCAGCCTGCTCATCTTACCCTCTGCCTTTGGTGTGAACCTGGGGAAACATAACCACGAGATTGAAAAACTATAAAAGAGAAAAGTATACCAATCAAACTGTGCCTTATTTTTTCAATGATTTCCATGAAAATGTCAAATTATTTTTGTACAATGTACTCAAACTTTTCTCCACCAAGTACTGTATTGTTTTGATTTGTCAGAATGCTAAGGACACTGTTTAAGATATCATTAATTGATTAATCAATACAATGGCATTGCATAAACTAACTGGACAGGAGGTACCCTGTAATGCACTGCAAGCCGTTCCGGCACTGGGAAACCCTGTGAACCGGTTGGCTCTGTAAACGATCAAAAGCCAGCACATAAACAACTCTTTACACATAAAAGTGATGAAAATTACTTTTGGTATGTTTTTCCTTTATAAAAGAAAGAAAAACTATTTTTATTGTGTTAACAAGAAACAATACTAACCACTTGTTGCATTACCAACATATAATTGAAACATTAATTAATTCGTGTTCCACCCTTCTGTGGGTTCATCCTGGATTAACCTCTTGTATTAACCACACTACTGATTTTTGTAAATTTAATTGGCACTTAGATTGATTGTCAACAAGTTCGCCACCAGGGGTAGAGCCCTACCAAAACCCTTATTTCTTGATCTTGTATACAATCTAATTTTTATTGAAAATCTAATATTTTGGTCAAGTTTTACCATCTGACGACATTTGGACGTAGTTGTTTAAATCAAACTTTAATAGCTCAGGAACCATATTATTTAAATGTAATGTAAATTACATTTCGACAGTACTTATTACCTCTATAATCGCTATATTCCTTATAAGTGACGCTTAAAAAAAATAAAATCGGGCTTGAATGCGACTAATGTGACGCTAGCGCAAGAAGACGTTACTTCCGGGTCCCGAAACAGCAAAACAAGCGTCAAAATAAAAGTCTCAATATAAAGCCTCAGAACTCAAAAAGTAAATTATTACCAAGCCGAAACACCCAACAAACACAAATATAATAAATAAAAAATCATTTAAATACATCGTATAGACCATTGAGTAGAAACAGAGTATTCTGGGTTTATGCTACATAAATAAATAAGTAAAAGGGTGGTCTAATATACTCGGAGGCACTTCCACGATGCAAATCAACTGATTTTGAACATTCGAATGCGTTCTACTTAGATTTTTGGGGGTATTTAGTGCAGCCCACTTTGCCGCAGTTAATTGAGCAATCTAGTATGTTTTAAATAGAAAATAAGAATTGCTTTGGATTCTTATAATTCAATGGACTTGAAGGCACTTGCAGTTTTTGCACCTTTTGTGGAAAAGTTTAATATTGTAATGTATGACTTACCACATTTAAAGTTGTCATAGGCGTATTTCTTCTTAGTTACAGGTCTGTTGTGGGACCTTTATTTGGACCTCAAACCGGATATCTCTTTGCTGCTCATTTCTGTCATAGTGCACCGGAAGCACAATATTCAGCCAATAATGGCATGGCTTCGTAAAGAAGCGCAAAAATACGACTATAATGACAGATTCCACTGTCTGTGCTATTGTGTTATAAAACGAAAATTTCCAGTTAAGTAAGTTCCTGCTTAAGTCCGGTAAGATGTCTGGGGTTGGTTAGCACATTAGAAAATGATTATGGCTTTATCGACTTATTAGCTGTCAAGACAAAATAGATGGAATTTCAGTTAATGTGTAGTCTTTAATAATATAGTATACTTTCTGAATTCAGATAATATACTGTAGTTTATCATAATACAGTGGTTTTAATATCATAATACTTTGATAATGTGGATATGACAGGCATGTAAACGAACGCTTCGAGCAGCTAGAGCTGCTAACGTTAGTTATCTTGCTAGCCAGTCAGCTGCGTCCAGAAATATCTTACAAAATGTTTCCTGACTATTAACATTTTTTTATTGTTAATGGTTGTTTTTTTTGTTTTTTTACTAAACTAGCAATTTCCATGATGCCCAGTATCCCACACAATAATCTGAAGGAACATCTGGAGCGCCATAATAGTAATTGCGCCCAGAATAAATTGTCCACATCCAGACCAAAACCAGGGTAAGACGATTCATTTGTTGAAATATTTCATTAACGTTACCCATGCAGTTGTGTGTTTATGAGCTGCAAAAGAAATAACATACAAACGCTTGCATGATTAATAAAATTACAAATTCCTGGTAAATAAAAAATAAATAATTGGTTTTGTTGTTTTTTTATTTGGCACAGGGCTTTTTCATTTAAAAAGAAGTCAGAATCATGCATTAGTAAAGGTGCAGTTCCTTTCAAGGTAACAAACTCGAATTTTTTAGCAAATGAAAATGTCAATGTTTCTCATGGCAGTAAAGATTTTAAACCATTGACATTTTTAACTAAACCCGATAGCCAACCAGCAAAAAACGGCTTCTTAAAACCAGACCCTCCCAACAAGCCCCAGACAAGCAAACCCAGGTACAAATTCTCCCCCCCGTGCTCCTCTAAAGCGGCTCCTGCCGCAGCCACTGTGCACACAGGAGTCGCTGGAAATGGCAGCGTTCAGTCTGCTCTGTTCGATGACTCTTTCGGCATCAGTGCTGAGGATTGGGATGATCTAGATGACTTCGAAACTCCCCTAAGAGGCAAAACCGGTCTCCAGCCCAACTCAAAGGATTCAGCAAAGAGCGGTCATTGTGAGAACAGTGCGGAGGAAGATCTGCGTCTCGAGTCTCTGGACAACAAGGCCAGGGACAAACTTCAGAATGGAGATGGTTTGCACAGGACAGAAACTGAAAGCATGGACTCCGGACTCTCCAGGGCTTTGAAGAGTGCCGACGATGCCCCGAAAGTGAGTCGCAGAGGCTCGGAGAAGATCGACGACCAGGAGTTTATCTCCAAACCATCTAGAAGATGTTCCATCCCACGTTATCGGTCGTCGAGTAATGGTGAGGAAGGTTGTGTGGTAGAGCCCGGGTCACCTGACAAAAACACAGGTGAGTCTGTTTGCTGTGGCTTTAGTTTGTTTCTATTTTCAGTAATTAAGTTATGACATGAAATCTCTTACGTTCTGCATTTCTCTGAGACGGAACTGATATGTGATTTTAAAACTCTTAGTTTACACTTTTATCCTTAAATTGATTTGCACAGGGCATGGCGAAAAATGGATTGATCCCGACGTCATAGATGTGGAAGACTTTATTCCTGGAGACTTTATTCCTGGAGACTTTATTCCTCCGTCCCCAGAGTGTGACTCCTTCAGTTCGCCCATATGTGTGACAGCTCAAAGGTAAACTTAGTCTGCATGTTATCCCAAATGCTAATTCGCTTTTTAGTATCAATCCATTTTTAGCCGAGTAAACATTTGGAACTGTGGGAATTGCATATTAGAAATGACAAATTTATTTATAAGGCACATTTAAAAACAACCCACGTTGACCAAAGTGCTGTACAGACAAATAGTAAAAATCACTAATACATAAACAAGCCGACACCGGAAACAACACCATATCACGTTTCAAACGCTAGCGCATCAAAGTAAGTCTTAAGCCTGGACTTAAGAGTCTATGGAGGGGCAGATCTGAGGGTGAGTGGAATTCTGGGGAAGGCTAAAGATACAAAGTTTCTAAACTCAGAGAAACTGAGAATTGTTAACATTTTTCATTTCAGCAATGCTGATATCCAGGACTCCAGTGGCATCCACCCTATTTCACCAAAGGGATGCGTCCGTACTGTGCTGGGAGATAAACAAGAAAATGGTTTAAATTTAATCTTTCTTCACCCCGTATATATTTAATCCTGTTACTGCCCAAACAAGCGGAATGCTTTTCTTAGCCTAACTCTGAATTGCAGTGATGTTTTGTGCATTCGGACTATATTTGACTTAATTTGTTCTGCATCTGTTCAGGCACGGGGTTGGATTCGGAAAAAGATCCACTTTTTATTGTTATGGAGTCCATTTGTTGCCTGGTAGACTTAATCCCAGAGCACGAGCTAATATCACTGGCTGGCGGGACAGAGCTACTGCTGCAGCGAGCGCACAGGTGAAGGTTTTGACCTCCGGGATGGGGCTGTGATGGACCCGTTTCCTCTTAAATCACTTTGACGTTAACACAGTTCTTATCAAAGGTGTATGCATTATGTTTTATTTGGGTGTCTTTTTTTTTGATGTGCGATGATCTAAAAAGATATTTTGTTTCCAGGAAACGGATCCTTGCCAAATCAACCGGAACACTGCGTGGAAGTAGACATTCAGATTCGGCGTCCACGGAACCCAAACCTAGGCTATTTCAAGACAAAAATAGTTCTGAATTTACCACCCCGCACAACATACCTTCTGCCTTCAGTTTGCAATCTACAAAATCCTTCCAGTGGACGAGGCGGTCTTCAAACTTGTCTGTAGACAGTGAGAGCAGTGTCTTCAATCCCTCTGACTGCAGTATAAGTGTCACTCCAGCCAGAGGCTCCTCCTGGAAGTCCAGTTGTCTATCTAGTGCCAGAGATGCAGAAGAACAGGTGGAAAGATCCACACGTAGAAGCCCACAAGCGGGATCCCTGTCAGAAGTCCCGAGCCAGTCCCAACAGAACTCGGCTCCCTTCTGCTCCCCAGGACTGTGGAAAAGCGTGCACAGTGGTCAGGCACGCAGTGTCAACGCCCCAACGCAGGTCTCTGTTAGTTCGGATGTCCGGGAGGACGGGGGGCCTGATGACTTCTTCATTGACGACTTCGACATTGATGACTTTGATGAGTCAGAAATTCCAGACTACGATCATTCTCCCTCGAGTCTCTCCCAATCCAAGCAGAAGTTGACCAGGGTGGCCCAGCCAATAAAAGAAGGAGGACCTGTCAAGACCACATGGGAAAAGAAGGCGGGTCGTCCTGGGGTTGTTGCCAAACCTGCCAAACTTGGCTCTCCAGGCAAGAGTCTTCGAGTCTCTAAATGTTACTTGTAATGACTGAAAAGGTCAATACTACTATTTATTTGTAGGTTATGAGTCTCTTGTTTTCAAAGCCTAATTCTCTTTTTTCTGGACAGAACCCACACGCAAGAACCCTGCCCATGATCGTTTCAGGGGGTTCAATTTCCCGCACTCTCCCGAAATGATGAAGATCTTCCACAAGCGTTTTGGTCTCCACCAGTTTCGGTTCAACCAGTTAGAAGCCATCAATGCCACGCTGTTGGGTGAAGACACGTTTGTGTTGATGCCAACCGGTGAGGGTATAATACTGTTGACATAGCTGGTCACTGACGTTGACTGTCGCTTGGTTGTTGGCAAACACTATACTGAAAAGTTCTGCTTCTTGCTTTTAGATAAATAATATGTGCATGATACCCTTTACGCTACTAGATTAATTAGAAAACTCAGATTGGTCAGTGCAATGTCAAGGACAACATTTTGTCTTTCAGGGGGTGGAAAAAGTCTGTGCTATCAACTGCCGGCCTGTGTGTCCCCTGGAGTTACTGTGGTGATTTCACCCCTACGCTCCCTCATCGTTGACCAAGTGCAGAAGCTCACGACTTTGGACGTAAGTTCTCCTCATTGCTGTGGTTCTCCGTGGTCTTCATTGAAGGTGTCTGGTTTCACCTGGGCCACACGCTCTTATTGTCTCCGAGTGTTTTTGAGGGCGTATGGCCGTTTTGTTTTTGTTTAATATTCAGATTCCTGCCATCAGTCTATCAGGGGACAAGAGTGATAGTGAGGCAGGACGAATTTACATGCAGCTGTCAAAGAAGGATCCCATTATTAAACTACTGTACGCCACCCCAGAGAAGGTAGAAACGGAAACGACGTACTCACCTCCACTTTACTTCTCCTAGTCTTTTAAGACGTTGGACATTAGCACTTAACGATTGAGGTGTAGGACTAAAGGTTTTCCCCTCCTCTAGGTGTGCGCTAGTGGCCGTATGATTAGCGCCCTGCAGAATCTGTATGAGAGAGGTCTTCTGGCACGCCTAGTTATTGATGAAGCGCACTGCGTCAGTCAGGTCTGTATGTGAAATCAAAGCGAATGCATTTAGGCTTCTTTGTCTTCTCCAAGGAATATACTGGTGATATTAATTAAAAACCACAGAAGAACCCTGCTTCCTTCCTTATGAAGCGAGTATTCATCTTTAGTTCTGTGAGTCAGACTCAAGTTTGCCTTCCCAGTGGGGTCACGACTTTCGGCCGGACTACAAGCGTATGCACGAGCTGCGTCAGAAGTTCCCTAAAGTGTCGATCATGGCCCTGACCGCCACAGCGACGCCTCGTGTGCAGAAGGACATCCTTAATCAGCTGCAGATGACTAGGCCTCAGGTGTAAGTGTGCGCCGTGCGAGAGTCACCACATGACCGCAAAGCTGTGTTCTCTGAATTGCCAGCAGAGGGAGCTGCAGGCATTTGATTCTTCCTTTTCCCATGGCAACAGTTTTACCATGAGCTTCAACAGAAATAACCTGAAGTACACCGTACTGCCCAAAAAACCGAAAAAAGTTGATGAGGACTGCATCGGGTGGATCAAAAAGCACTACCCGCGTACGTATCACTCATCTGCTTGTGCTTAACATAGTCGTTAGGTTTTCTAACATAGTCGTTAGGTTTTCTACTTTCCCAGATGTGCAGACGGCGACATATTGAACTGCTGTGATCTTCATCCTTCATCCTTTATCCTTTATCCTTCTCTGTAGGGGACTCTGGCATTGTCTACTGCTTGTCCCGCAATGACTGTGATAGCATGGCGGACAGTCTTCAGAGGGCGGGCCTTGCTGCCTTGGCGTACCACGCTGGCCTGAATGACAGTGACCGAGAGTACGTTCAGCAGAAGTGGATCAACCAGGACGGCTGTCAGGTAAGGAGAGGGCACCGTGGTGCAGGTAACTGCATTGAGAGGTTTGGGGGGGATGTTTTTTTTTGTGCCATTTTCAGCTGTGCATGATTTTACTGAATGGGACTAGAGAACGTTGCATGCGCTCTGGTGTGTTAGTAATGCTTAGATCATTCATTATACGCGCCTGCCCGTCAGGTCATATGCGCCACCATCGCGTTTGGCATGGGTATCGACAAACCTGATGTGCGTTACGTGATCCACGCCAGCCTGCCAAAGTCCGTGGAAGGATACTACCAGGAGTCGGGTAGAGCGGGCAGAGACGGAGAGATATCCCAATGCGTGCTCTTCTACTCGTACAGCGACGTCATTCGGATCAAGAGGCTTATTAGCAGTATGTAGACCAGGGTCATCTGTGCCAGTGGGCACTGTGGAGCTAACTCCGTTGGTGTGCAGCCTGCGATGTTGATGAAAAGATGCGATTTTGTTTGTTTTACTCTCACTCTGACTTTTTCACCGCCGACAGTGGACAGAGAAGGAAACAATAATTCAAAAACGACCCATTTTAACAACCTGCACAGCATGGTGCATTTCTGCGAAAACGTGATGGAGTGTCGGAGGGTACAACTACTGGCTTACTTCGGGGAACAGAATTTCAATCCTAAATTTTGCAAAGACCATCCAGAAGTCATCTGTGATAACTGTGCTCGACCAAATGTGAGATCGTTGTGCTTCCTCATTCCGCTAGCTTTATTTAAACGCATAGGTGTAATATTTATCTGTCCTCTAGGGCGCAGTGTTATTCCATATACATCAATGGTTAAACGGCATGCTTGTGCGTTCTGCATTTTTGAAGGCCGTTTTTGTACTTTCAGCAATACAAGTCAAGGAATGTGACCGAGGACGTGAAAAAGATTGTGAGGTTTGTGCAGGATAATTGTGAAAAAGTTGGAGCCAGACGAAACAAGTCCTCACTGCAGAACAGGTTAACCCTTAACATGCTGGTTGATATTTTCTTGGGTAAGACACAAAAAAAATCATTCCCCAATTTTTCTACAATACCCGTTTCTTCCACCGGGTGCTTTTAGTTTCAGTTTGGATGTCATTTCAGGGTCTAAAGGTGCTCGGGTCCAGACGGGTATGTTTGGGATAGGAGCAGCCTACTCCAAGCACAATGCTGAGAGGCTGTTTAAGAAGCTCGTGCTGGAATACATCCTGGAAGAAGATCTGTACATTACAGCCAATGGGCAGGCCGTGGCCTACATTTCCAGCGGACGGAACGCAAACAGTGTTGCTAGTGGCTTCATGCAGGTGAGATCATTGTGTTTTAATTTCCCATTTGAGAAAAAATACCAGAAAGATTCCTTACAAAGCTTTATAAATAGCATTTATGGGCATAAAACTCGGAAAACGCAATGAAATGTAACGGATTATTATAAACATCTGTGTTAACCAACTTGCTGTAACCTTGCAAAAATACAATCTAGTTCTTCTAACATCTAATCTTTTCTAAGATGTGTATTTACTTTTAGTGAGTATATCACTGGTAAGGTTTTATTCATTACAGGTGGAGTTTCACGACACAGAGAGTGCCTCCGCCATCAGGAAACACAAAGCCAACGTGACCAAAAATGTCTCCCAGAGAGAGGAGATGGTCCAGAATTGTCTCCAGGAACTTCAGCAGTTGTGCAAGAAGCTGGGGAAAGTCTTTGGGATTCATTATTACAACATCTTCTCCACTGCTACTCTCAAGAAAATCTCTGGTGAACTCTAAACTCTAGTCTAAATTATGTTAATTGACTTTACTAATGGTCAGTACTGTATTACACTAAGTAATGGTGAAAACCTCCACAGAGACCCTCTCATCTGACCCAGCGGTGCTTGTACAGATCGATGGTGTGACCGAGGACAAGTTGGAAAAGTATGGAGCAGAGTTCATTGAACTTCTGCAGAAATACTCTGAATGGCAACTCCCTGGTATGTTACAAGAGCGATTATGTTTAAATTGAATCCTTGTCACGCCATAACTATAGATTTACCAGCTTGTAATAGTGTTGAAATCATTTTTAAAGGTTCCTGTACTAACTGGCTGAAATGGACTAATAAAGGACTGCTTTAAAGTTTTGTTTCTCTGATTCAGAGGAGGAACCGACGGGTGACCCGGACAGCACCTCTGTATGGATCGACACTGACCGAGGGCAAAGGGAGGCGGACGGGAACGAGGAGGGTGTGGAGGGAGCTTCAAGCTATTTTAAAAGCAGACCGGGCAGGGGGGAAAAACGAAAGAAAGCCCCCTATTTCAAGAAGTCCAAAAGGCAAAGGGGAGGTTACTCCAATCAGCAACATCATTCCAAAGGGTAAATGCTTGTTTTGAGTTGGAACACGTGACAGAAAGCTCAGAGTATTTACCGGCCCTCATAATGAAGGGGCAATGTAACGTAAGAGTTTATTATCTAAAAATGTACTTTCTAATTCAGTTAAGATGATTCTGGTCCAGTAGTTCTAGTTGTAGTCTACTCCTCTTTCTAAGCGGTGTGTTTACGTTGAACCTCTCTCTCCTCCCTTCTACAATGCCTGCAGTAGTGATAAACCCTGGACCTCTGGGAGTTCCAGGCGTGCGTCTAAAGCTCCTCGGGCTCAGAATACAAGCAGAGGCTCTAAGCCAGGCGGGCCGGGCCCTCAGCTGATGAGACCGGGCTTCATGGCCCTGCCTACACCGCTCGCTAACCGCCGACCCTTTCTCAAACCTTCATTCTCCCATGTGGAGTAGAGAGACCAGCTCCGTGTACTCAGTTTGTTTAAAATCTGAACTCGCCTGAGCAGGGATTTCTTCTGTATTTATAGATTCTTGTGTTTTAACTATTTCTGTGTTAAATTTAGCTTGCCTTGGTAGATTTCTGTTATTAATATTGCCACAGATTAGCTTCCACTGACAATTTGTCAATTATTTGTTATCAACAGGAAGAATAGTTATTTATCTGCCTGTAATAATTGCTTCCTGGTTTGACTTTTTATTTTTCATTAAATGAAAACATGTAAATTAACTATAATATTTCCATGGATTTTTTTGAATTAACAAAGGTTTCTACGGAGCCCCTGAAGTGACCTGTGCAAAAAAAAGAATTTTTTTTTAGGTTTCAGTTAAAACGGGCTGTATGTCCAGTTAATTTAGGTAGAACCTTCACATATGGTTATGCTGACAAACTTTTGAGCTTGGACTGGAGTGTCTAAAGGTTTACATGTACTTCAGTTAGCGTCTGAGTTACATCTGGAAACGACAGGCGAGATCCCTTCTAATTCAAATGAT
This sequence comes from Hiodon alosoides, assembly GCA_025775065.1. NCBI lineage: Eukaryota > Metazoa > Chordata > Actinopteri > Hiodontiformes > Hiodontidae > Hiodon > Hiodon alosoides. Next base: position 368,158 of record JAOYSI010000002.1, on the reverse strand, counting down.
GATTTCAATTAAACAATTAAGAGTTTAGGTGGAATGAGAACCAGCAGGCTACCACCCTAACACAAGCCATTATTACTTGCCTCTTGATGGCAGTATTGTCTAACATCTCAATTAGACTACCGATGCTCCAATGCATTATAAACCACAAAAACACTCCACAAGCCTCTTTATATATGTTTTCAATGTTTATTTCAAGTTTTTAATATTTCCATGGCACCAAGTACAAGGGACTATCAGAGAGAAACATTTCATACTGTTTCATATACAGTACAAAGATGATGTTGGAATGAGTTGGACTCACGTTGTTGGCACCTGCATTTGTATGTGCGTGTGCATGTGCGTGTAAAATAAACGAACAGCAGTCTCCAAGGTTAAAAAGATGCAATCTCATGATTAAGACAAATACCCCACACACACACACTGACACGCACTCTTCTGCATATCCACACATCCACATGTGCATGGCTGTGTAACGGTGTGTGGGTGCTGGCGGAGTGGAAGAGGCAGAGCACGCTCAGAAGTAGTGTGTTATAAATACCCCTTCGCATTACTGCGGATGAGAAGAGCTCGCCACCGCTCAACGTTTTAAAGGAAAATGTTTCGGCGACTGCACGTCAATCACAGTGCTTTTGATAAACCTCCACCACGGTGTGTGCTACGGCCGATGTTTTCTCTTAAATACACAGCAGTCTGCAGTCCACACTTCATCTCCTTCCCCTGCTCCCCTGGGAAAGTCCACACTTTATCTCCTTCCCCTGGGAAAGTCCACACTTCATCTCCTTCCCCTGCTCCCCTGGGAAAGTCCACACTTCATCTCCTTCCCCTGCTCCCCAGGGAAAGTCCACACTTCATCTCTTTCCCCTGCTCCCCAGGGAAAGTCCACACTTCATCTCCTTCCCCTGCTCCCCAGGGAAAGTCTACACTTCATCTCCTTCCCCTGCTCCCCTGGGGAAGTCCACACTTCATCTCCTTCCCCTGCTCCCCTGGGGAAGTCCACACTTCATCTCCTTTCCCTGCTCATGTCAGCATTCTGTTGGAAGGAAGGGTTCTGCCCGACTTAGGTCCACAGTGAACCAAACTACTGTGCCTCCTCTGACTGTCTGGGTGCGAGGGCATCGATTCACTTATCCAGGGTTTATTTTCTAACAAACAAGTTCATAGCTTGATAAACAGTGTGAACCGAAACAGGACCATTAAACAACCGTACCGTGATTTAACAGCCAGTCTTCATCTCCCCAGAAGCCTCATATTTGCTTTGCAGAGTACAACAGTCTGAAGGAGTGAAACCTGTTCAAGAATGCACCTGACCAAGCAAACCAGGTCACTGAAACACACACCTGGTCAAGCCTCCTACTCTCCGTACACATATACTCCACCCACAGGAGACTGCTGGTCAAGCCTCCTACTCTCCGTACACATATACTCCACCCACAGGAGACTGCTGGTCAAGCCTCCTACTCTCTGTACACATATACTCCACCCACAGGAGACTGCTGGTCAAGCCTCCTACTCTCCGTACACATATACTCCACCCACAGGAGACTGCTGGTCAAGCCTCCTACTCTCCGTACACATATACTCCACCCACAGGAG
>JAOYSI010000002.1:354088-366465 GCA_025775065.1 Hiodon alosoides | reverse complement strand
TACACATATACTCCACCCACAGGAGACTGCTGGTCAAGCCTCCTACTCTCCGTACACATATACTCCACCCACAGGAGGTCAGAACCCAAGAAGAAACGCCAGTTTTATTAGGCGTGAGTTTAAACGATAGCTGGAGGCAGCTTTCTCCGTCTTCTCTGTTTTGCGTTTGTTAGGTAGGTTGAAGAAGGTCCGTTCAAACTCATGTAAGCACAATTATCTTCCATCCATAAGACAGCACAAAAAAACAACAAACTTAGATTTTAATACAATTTCAGCAAAAAGTGCCAACCTTCAAATACAAATAAAAGATTTGTAAAGATTACTCATTTTAAATAATACCAATAATAATAATAACAATAATAATAATCATAATCATAATAAAATGTGAATATTTTAAGCAGCTATAATGAGTTCAGTCTCTTTAAAAAAGCATGACAATAACCCTACCCTAACCTTACTGACAGGATCGTAGAAAGGTCTCACTAAATTCCATAATGAACACACTATTATTACCATTAAAGTAAAGTACATCCACTAACCCATGGCTACCCATGTGTTACTTTCCTTACAATTTTCATTATTATTGCTTATTGAATAGTGCTATTTGTTGCGCACATGGAAAGACCATTCAAGCTACATAATGCTGTTTGGGTAGAAATTAGACCAATCAACTCGTCTTATTTCAATTTAATTAAATTTGTACTTCTCTTAAAGATCACCAATTATGATCCCTTATAACCCTTCTATCAGCAAGTTTCATTTCAGAAAATGATAACTGCCCTGAATATATATTTATAGGGTAGTACCATGAAATGAATGAGAAAATTAACCAGATCTGAAATCAATAATGGCATTTTCTGTAAATTTTTGGTCTGTTTAAACTGCTATAACTGTTTGGAGAGACACACATGCATGACTAATGTGAATTAAAGACCTTCCCCAGAGTGTTTATCTCTGCTCATAGCATCCACAATGAAGGCTCTGTTCGATTCCCAGCTAAATCCCAAGCTCAGCATTGGCCACTGCCGATAGCTGTAGCATAGACCGGTCGTTCGCAGTACGGGTGAATTCCGTACGGGTGAATTCGCATAGCCTCCTCACTGTCCACACAACGGCAGAAGCCCCTCTGGGAGAAGCCCCTCACCCTGACTGCAGGACAGCGACTCACACCCTGGAGAGGTGAGACGGCTTACCCCCCGACTCCCGCTCAGTGAGGAGTGCTTCCACAAAAGGGTAAAGGGTGATAAACACTCCATCTCCTTCTATCCAGCACTAACCTTGTGTTGGTCTCTCCTCTGTGATGGATTCACACAATCCGCTTGATTTCCGTAGCATTTCCACCAGCGCACTCACGCACTAACACACGGACATACTTTTACGCATACCCGTGTCCCAGGGAACACTAAACAGGGATTACCCAGGACTGTGACAACCACAATTTTATTGCTCCTTCGAGTTTTGTCTGAGACCCACAGTGACACGTGGCACGAGCGTGCCTTGATCAATGGCTGGAACTTGTGTCCACAGACTCACTGACTGCTAAGCAACCATTTGCCATGGTTCCCAAGAATACAGAGATATGTTTGTCAGACATCTAAACACCCAGACTGAGCATGGAAAGAGAATGGGTTGGGTTGGGTTGGGTTGGGTTGGGTAGAAGGACCTGATTAATCCCTGCTTTAGCATCTTCCCGTCCAATTTCTCCAGTAACACCAGGCCTCACCTGATCCAAAGAGCTAAAAAAAATGTATAATTTTCCATAACAAAATAACATTTTGGTTTTGTTAAAATATACATGGAAAAACTGTCAATATATTAGGAAACAAACTACTTTGTACAAAAGTACAGCATTATAGTTATTACACTAATAGTATCATTTTGACAATTAAAACACATCAATATGGAACTAAAACTCCAAATTATAGTTTCTTCATACAATAAGAAACAGTCTCATCATTCTTAAGCATTGCATTTGGAATAAAACTAGGATATATTACTCAAAATACAGTTATTTTTGTCTTAAAATCATAACTTCATTAATTGCACATCTAGCTATTCAGGATCTATGGGTGCTAGTGAGTTCCAAGAGGTTGACCGTGATCAGTCTTCTATCAGTGACTTAAACTGCTAGGTCACATGAAACTATTGTATCTAGTTTTTTCAGTGCTTTAAAAAACTAATTTAAAAACTGAGGCCTACAGCATAGCTTGCTACTGTTCGCACATAATTAAATTTCTATGAAAGTACAGCGGAGGCTTTTTAAAAGAAATCAAATACCTTTTTCCCACAAAATCTTCCACCTTCCTTATTGGTCAATTAGTCGTCTTAAACAAGACGGATTCCTAAGGGTTTACCTATTGAGATTCACAACGTTCACTATCCACAAATTCTTTACAAAGCCTCTTTTTCAATGTCGATTTGGTTTGCCCACAAACTCCGCCCCAAAGAGGGCCATCAGCCCTAACGACTGCTCTATTCTCACTGCCTGAAATAAAGAGGGGGTTAACTGCCCTGCCCACTAAAACACTGATCCAATACTCCTTCTTTCCTTAATAAACCTCACACCTGATAGAGCCTCTAACATCCCGTACTCTTCTCCCAAGTCTGGTAACAACAGACACTTAAACAGATACATAGAAAACAAAGGCATCTTTTTTTTCCTCTGGTTAAAAATGTCTCACATCTCGTCGCTCAAATGTCTTCCTTTCATTGATGTAGGTTTTCTCTCCACTTTTTTGTAAAAATAAAATACCTGAAATCTGAAATGACCTGAAGTTCCGGAGAAGAAAATAAATAGGAAAAAAGTCCACTGGCTTTGTTTTAAAAAAATAACAAAATAAAACGAAAAGCACAGGAAAATAGTCCAGGAGGGGTCCATGGCAAGTATCACTAGATGTTTCATGAGAGAAGCCGGATTCAATGTAGGTATGGGCCCGCTCTCCATCGCTCGGTGGCGTTATCGTCTTCAGAAATCGCCCGGCATGGGGAGGGGCTACGCTGCGTGGCATTGTACTGCGCTACGCGGCGTTGTGCTGCGCTGCGCTGCGTTGTACTGCACTGCGCTACGCGGCGCTGCGTTGTACTGCGCTGCGCGGCGCTGCGTTGTACTGCGCTGCGCTACGCGGCGCTGCGTTGTACTGCGCTGCGCTACGCGGCGCTGCACTGCGCTGCGCTACGCTACGAGGCGCTGCACTGCGCTGCGCTACGAGGCGTTGTACTGCGCTACGCAGCGCGCCCGCTCCCTCTTTTTCACTTGTTAATGAGCAGCCCGCCCAGCCAGCGGAGCTTGCAAGCAAACCATCGCCTGAGGGGACAAAAGTATTCGTAATGGAACTGCTCAAACTCGGGGGTCTGACGAATATCACGTAAAAAGGCAATGTCGAGGTCAGACTCGGTTAGAATGATGAGGAGGAGGAGCAAAACTAAGAGGAGTCCAATGGTCACAAGGAGGAGACGGAGGACACTTAACACAAACTTATTCACCTGTTCCACTTCGGCCAGCGAGGAGGAGGCCTGGGATTCTCCACTACCGTCCTGAAACTCCGTTTCGCCGGCCGGAGGAGTGCCGGCCTCCGACTCCTTCTCCTCCTCGATGCTGCAGGGGGCGCCGTTGATCTGACGGCTGATGGCAAGCTCCAGGCTGTGCTCGCCTACAGGGGTGGGCAGCACGCTGTCGGAGGGGCTGTACGCCTCGTCCGAGATGATCGGGGTCCCCTCAGTGCTGTCCGCGGCCAGGCTGCGTGATCGAGGCATGAAGGAGTCTCCGTGTGACACGGAGCGCACCGGGGTGGAGTGAGCGCTGTCTCGGAGGGACTCCAGACCTGCCCAGGAGAGGCGGAGGGCCAGGCGGAGGGGCCAGGCGGAGGGGCCAGGGAAAGAGAAAGAGACAGAGTTTCAGCAGACTGGGTTGACATGTGCTGGATTTCCACTGTGAAAGTCCAACAGTAAGGAAACAAGGAACACACAGCCCAGACTTCACTCATGTCCTCATGTCTGCTTCTCTGTGCACAAGAGGCCTCCCTCTAGACCTGGGATGAGAACTGGATAAAGCACTAACCAGGTTGTGCTAATGTAAGCAGGGTTTTTACAGGTCAAACGTGTTGAGCCCCAGCAACTACATAGAAACCTGATTCTTTGGCACAGCAGATTTAAACATTTATTTTATCAAATTGGCCTAGATTACCCAGAAATTCCCACTTAAATCCTTGGGACTAGCCCTTCAATGGCCTATGCCGCGTGTGTTTAAAAAATGAGAACGGCTAAAATGTGCACTATACCAGCTCTGTTTATCTGGTTGCATTGTGCATCTAAGATACATACCGTAAGTCAAATTATAACCTTGACCTTTTTTTGTGCAAAGAAATTATTTTCTTTCTCAGGTCATGTAACATTTCCTTTCCATGGGGTGCCATTTTGTCAGCATTGAAGGGGAGTGGATTTTCTCTCTTGAATACCACTCTTAATTGTCAATTATCCTGTGGCCACCTGTGTGTTGATTGATTGGATTCATCTGTTGGTGAATTCCTGTTAATTACAATTTTATCAGGTTTTTCTCCTTCATTGGGGTGTACTCATTTTTGCACCATGATCTTAAATTATTTCGTTAGAATAGTTCTAATTTTGCCTAATTTAAAACCAATAAACCAGATTTGCACGAATATTTAATTGTATAGGATCCCATAGAAAGTATACATTTTAAAGCGTGATGAATGTTTTTCTGAGAAATCTGTCGGGGTGTACTCATTTATGCGGTGCACTGTAAGTCAAATTTTCATCGTTAGTGGAATCAATATTCATCACCAAGGCGGAAACTGCAAACATGGCTCTTTTATAAGTTTGTTATTCGGATAAAGCTGTGTATAGCTTTCATAGCTGCTGAATCTTTCCCCCGTGTAAAAAACAAGAATTCATTCACAGCAATGAGATCACTCCCTAACAAGAGGGATAAACGCAGCAGCCCCTCTGCAGATATAACCCACCCCACCCCCCTGACCCAGCCCACAATTCAGCCCCGCTAACTTGTCAAGAGCATCCGTATCAGCGAAACGTTTTTTTTGTGCTGAGGCGTCAAATTCCCTGCAGTGCAACGGCAGATGCCTCCCGCAGTCTAAAACTCTGGCAGTTTTTTTCCCAATGCTGCTGCTTATACTTATATATTCCCATTGAAATACATCTCATGGAAAGCAAAAGGAATGCAGACTCAAATATCTTCGCACTGTTAAAGGTCCTGCATCAGGGAATTCTACAGTGGACTGAACACAACATTGTCTTGTGTTTGACAAGGGATCATAGGCTTTCAAACGGTTTCTGGAATACATTTCAAACGGTGAAATTCAGGTTTAAGCCACTAAAATTCAACTGGTACATTCAGAACTTTAAAAACTTAAAAACTTGTTAAAACACAAGGATTAATTGTCACAGACCATAATCAAAACAGAATTTGAATAATCTTTATTAATGTGAAGAATGTGTTATGCACGCGCTGCGTGGGACTTCATGTGCACAGGCTGTGTAATTCTGAGAGAGAAATCACTTGAAAACGTCACCCTTCTCGTGATCAGAGGCTGTCAAAAACCTCCACAGAAGGACAATCCACCCCCCAGCGGGAGCACGGGAATCTTTAGTTACAAGGAAGAGTAAAAAACCATGACCGACACAGCCAGTGAAACGGCGCGAAGGATGAAACCCTACCAGTGGGGTGGTCCCTGGACCGACAGCTGAGGGCCCGGAATTTTCTGAAGCTTGTCAGAATTTTACAGCGCAGGGAACTGACCCTTTAAACACTGAAGTTCGTGACAGCGCTACCTACATAGCGAATCTCAGCTCCTGTTTACTGCTGAGACGCTAAAACAGCTAGCAACGGGGGGGGGGGGGGTGTACTGATGGACTCCAGAACAGGTTTTTTTATCCATTCATAGGCAAAGCATACGTTTTTATACCTGCTCTAGATTAGAGTGGATTTCTGTAATGCTATCGAAAGGTAATCATTTGAATAAATTGAATAATTTGAATAGCTTACACAGTTAGTAAAGCCATTCTAAAGAGCACCGTTCCATATCACACTGTCCCCATAACAACATGTCTCAATTAACCTTTAAGAGTCAGTTCATTATATTGTCTCACAGTGTATGTGTGTTTCTAAAATAAGGTTGAGTTTTTTTGATGATACAGGTGTCAAATCATGTCTTACCCTCCATGATGGATATGTGGACAGCTCTCCGGCGCGTCCGAGGCACGCTAGTTAGCCGTGGCCCGTGGGTGATTGACGGACAGCTTCTGCTGGGGACGAGGCCAGCTCTGGGAAGACGCATCACATAACTTAGCGATATATAACAATCAAACGAGACGATTCTGCGCCCCAGTAAACCTTCTCCTGCATTTCACACTAGGACTAACCCCCTGGCCCCCGCCAAGCCTGTGATGACATCAGAGCCACACCCCCACCCTCACCTGTGGATCTCTGGAGGTTCCCTCTTGATTTTGGCACTCTGCTCCATCACCTCCTTTGCGACCCGACCACTGTTGGGAGACGTTGAGAAAAAGCTCAGCAGTGCTGAGTGCTTTGGTGCTTTGGTGTCACGGAAGATCGTGTATCTCGGTGGGGGGGGGAATGAATTTACAGACACGGCACGCATCTGCAGCTCTTTTTCACATTTAATTACCATCCTGGAGGGGAGAAGTATTCTTGTGATTCTTATGAGTATTCATTTTTTATAACAAAAAGTGTGGCAGGAAAGCAATCCTTGTCTCACCATGTATGCACTCTTTAGAAACACTGAAATACTGATTTCAGCATGGCAGGGTGATCTTATTAAGTCATGGTTGTTTCAAAAACCTTGCATTTCGGAATGGTTAGTTAATTATGGCTGGGCCTGCAGTGTATAAATACAACGATGTCATTGCTGCTTTGCTAACCAATCTATGAATGGTTACAAGGCGCTACATTCCCTCTACCCTCCAAAAACTCTGGCAAATAAAAACAGTCGTGGTCGGCAAGCGTAACAGAAGAAATACCTCAGTTGTGTTTAGCTGTAGAATATCTGCATTGACCTCTACTTACTGTCATTATTTACCTGTATCGGAACCGACTCCCCTTAAAAAACAGGTTACTGCTGGACACCGTGCGCACCTGACTCGACTTCTCCAGCCTGCCAGCAGAGAAAGAGGACAATCAATCTAATCCTCGCCAACTTCTCACCAGCTTCAGACCTTCAGCTTACACCACGTGCGAGTCTACACAATCCTTCAGCAGGAATTCGCTTTTTATTCGTACATATTCGTATTCGCTTAGATATCTATAGATCACGTTTCCCTGAGGATGGGATTGAATGGAAAGACACTTTACACATCACTCTCGCTAGGTTCTTCTGCAGGTCTGCATCATAAATATTGATTCCGTAGAGTTGTCATTAATTATTTAATGCTGTCCCACAACTTTATCCAGCAATGACAATTAGCCAATGGCGGCATTGCGGCAGAATTACGGGCCTCCAATGAAGATCCGTGTAGCCCCAGGGAAGATAACATGCAGCTGGCGGAGACTGAATTTTAATACCCTGTCTGTGCTTGTCCCGCTACAGCAGAGACCCAATGTATTTTTTATTTTATCATCTTTCAATGCAATTCTCATCTTTCTTCAGATAACCTTTCTTTATGAGCTGTAACACTTTTGCCAACAGTTAAAGCATGGATGACACAGTTAGCTGTCTGTTCCACCAAAGGCAAAAGATCCACATCTGCAAAAGATCATTTCTCACGGGTAAATCCTAATGGAAAGATCTCTTTGTCAGTACACTGGTGTGTGTGAGACACGTCTTCCACTCAACTCACTTGTAAAAGGCTTGATTCTCCACCCCGCACTTCCACAAATGCTTGCAGGCTTCAGGGGTTGGTGCGAAGTATGTCAAGATGATCTTTTTGTCCTGTGAGTAGGAGAAGGGTTTAAATCAGCAGATGGCTTATATTAACGGTCCACTCTTCTGTTAAGTTACATGCATGGCAAAAGGAACAACACATCTTCAGTGACTGTTAACACAACATAAAGAAGGCTCCGATGCGATTCCCGATTCCTCTTCAACAATTCACGCTCTCACCTCCTTCTGATTTGCATATATATGGAATGTCTTCCCTTCAAACTTCAGCTTGGTCACCTCATTCCTGCCCACAGAGATGTGAGAAAGATAACTGGATCCCGCTGTGCAGGTAGTGTAAAGCATTTAAATGTGTGTCCTGTTCCTGCTAACACAACACAGCTATCTGACATAGCCTTGGGCCTAATGGGACCTCACCTGGATTTCCAGATAAACAGCTCAGAGCATGACAAAGGGACAAAACATATTTAAGTGTTGTTTACAAAGTTTTATTAGTTGTTTACGAAGTTCAATCCAATTGCCTTGAGGACACACTGAAGGCAGCACAGTACACATCTGGGGTTGAGCGCCCACTCTGCCCACTCTGCCCACTCTGCCCACTCTGCCCACTCTGCCCACTCTGCCCTTTCCCACCTACCCAGGCTGTGAGGACACTATTTTGCTCTCCTGGTCACTACTGGAAAATGACATGATCTGGATTTAAACCTACGAATCCAGACCACAGGACTCCACCGTGTCGGTGCCTTTACACAAGTGCCTTTACACAAGTGCCTTTACACAAGTGCCTTTACCAACTGAGCCATTCAGACTGTTGTTTATAGATAGACAGATATACAGATATAGAGATATAGAGATAGATAGATATAGAGATATAGAGATATAGATAGATAGACAGATATAGAGATAGACAGATATAGAGATATAGAGATATATAGATATAGATAGATAGACAGATATAGATAGATAGACAGATATAGAGATATAGATAGATAGATAGATAGACAGATATAGAGATATAGAGATATAGATAGATAGACAGATATAGAGATATAGAGATATAGAGATATAGATAGATATAGAGATATAGAGATATATAGATAGATAGATAGATATAGAGATAGATAGATAGATATAGAGATATAGATATATAGAGATAGATAGGTAGATATAGAGATATAGATCTAGATATATAGATAGATAGATAGATAGATAGATAGATACTTGGCTGGGTGTGGTTCCTTCACTCACCATTTTAGGAAATGGACTCTCTTATTACCCTGAAGGACTACGAACCCAAATGGGGTGAAGGCAAGGAAGGCCGGGTTTCCAGACACATCCTGGAATATGAAAACAGGGACAGACTCCTGAGACACCTGAACTGGACACAGTCTGAGAGACAGAGCGCTCACTCCAATGGCTGGCACAGAGTCACATCACCCAACTTCCTTCGCAATGGTATGAACCGGTGGGGTGGGGTGGGCATATCAATCAATCAAACCATACATTTATTTTTATAAAGCGCTTTTCACAGGTTTCCATATCACAAAGACGCTTTACATAGAGAAAAATACAGTATTTCCCAGGCCTGACATTAAGGTTGTTTTTTAGTAAGTATGATTTCAGCCATTCAAAAGGATGCTGAAATGAACCCTCTCACCTTGCATGGATGAGGGTCGACGCCGTACGTCTCTAACATCTGCGCTTTCTGCAGAAAATTTAATTCTGATGTTTCAGGCGTCTGCCCTCTGGAGGAAAAAGCACAATAAACATATTGACGCTCGAGAGCAAATCAGATATCAGGAGTATTACATGTGATGCTTTACAGAGACACGTAGAGAGACAAAGGGCCAGATACGATGTGGGCCAACCTGGATCAAACACCTGACCGAACCAAGTTGTGTATCTATGATTGATGATGACGTCACCAAATTAAACTCAATCTAGTAGCTGGCATTCAGCAGCTCTGAGAGCTTTTGTCTCAAAGAATCCGTATATCAGAGATGCTCATGAAAGTTATACACTGTAAGAGAGATTGGCTTAAATCTTTAGTGTTAAATGCAATCAAATGCTTGAATTTCCCCCGTCTAGCAACCTATTTGTGAATTGGCTATCAAACATTTCAATATGGAAGCGATGAATGACCTGGCCACCAGGGGGGGCAGTGAACACAATATAAATCTCCTGCACCTCCCTGCCCTGTTTCCCCATAGGAAGGTGCTCGCTTTAACGAGGAGAGGCTTCATTAAGAGCTTTTCAATATATGTTAAGTGATAGGAAACTGGGAAAGATGATAAGGCGTTCTACACTCACCTGACACAATTAGTAAGGTCTGCAACTCGAATCTCATTAGTGTCAGAGTCAGTGTGTCATTAACGACGCGCATCTCATTAGGGTCAGAGTCAGTGTGTCATTAATGATGCGCATCTCATTAGGGTCAGAGTCAGTGTGTCATTAACGACGTGCATCTCATTAGGGTCAGTGTGTCATTAACGACGCGCATCTCATTAGGGTCAGAGTCAGTGTGTCATTAACGACGCGCATCTCATTAGGGTCAGAGTCAGTGTGTCATTAAAGGTGTCTTTTTCGCCAGGTGTTGGGCACGTCCTCGCTAGCAAGCAGAATTGCAAGCTTAATTATAACACCAATCAATAGAGAAAGATTTGCCCTCTGACCGGCTGCTATATCCAGCTAATGTGCATGATGCTGTGCTGAATGTCAGGGACGGGACGGGACGGGACAAGCATACTGATGAAGTGCTAACCTGAGACTCCCGTATATGAGTCAGTGTCATGTGGTAGATGATAAACACTGAGATTATTCATCCATTCATTTGACCGTGCATTATGTCTTCTGGGAAGTACATTTCAAGAATTAAATAATTAAAATAATTCTAACGTCCTTAATGCTTTCTGTGTAGCAAACTAAATTATTAAAATAATAGTATTTCAAATTTCACCCATAGCCAAAATATTGTGTTTTCACTTCTTCTACCTAAGGGACGCTGAACTTATTATGCACAAAGTAATGATTTTTAAACACACACATTCAGAAGAGCCATTGTGCAACAGAACAAAAGTGACTGCATAATGCAAGGTGGGCAGGGGCTGGTGAGAGGGGGAACCAATGAGGTGCTCTGAATAAACCGTGGTGCAAAGCCTGATGGGAGACAGAGTATCAGTACGTCAGCAATGCATGATGGGACAGAGAGCACCAGTACATCAGCAATACTCCAAGCATTCAAACGTATCGTTTCAACATCCTACATTAAATATTGTTTATGATAACAAACGATAAGGTGTAACTGCAGTTTTACAGTTTGAGGTTGAAAGGTGGCTGATGTTAACATGAAGTGTCTTCTTTGTGGCTAACTCTTATGCCGAGTCGACCATTTTGCACCACCATGGATGTTGCCTACTGGTGAGGGGACTTTCAGCAGCGCAAGCCCAATAGGGGATAAACGCATGGGGGTTTTGTCTCAGGTAAGGAGGGTTGGAAGGATTACGTTCATCTGAAGACATGAGGCAGAATCAGGAAAGCAATCGCAGACAGAACGTCTATGAGTTTAGATGGAGGAGGACTTGGGCCTACATCAGCTCCGTCTTGTGGATCTCCGCGATCCTCCGCTCCAGCTTCTCCGAGTGCTTGGGAAAGAACTGGAACTTGGAGCTGTAGCCCTCAGGGTGTTTGCCCGGGTCGTAGTCTCCGATCTCGGCTAGAAGGAGAGGTGGAAAAGGTCTCTTCACACGGCATTATTGTACACCCTTCAGTGAAAAGGGTTAACAGTCCATCACAGGTTACACAGGTCAAAGATCATGAAGATCCGTAGAATATTTCAACCACATGAAGTAGAGGGTTTCAAATGTTAAATTTAGACCCAAGATCTCCTAAACAGCATGTGTGTTCAGTAAACTTAAAATATATTAGCTAAATATTCATACTCTGATTTACAAATGAGTTTTTTCACACTATTTTAAACTGAAGGCAATTATTGCCCGAGTTTAATGCTAAAGACATGCCTTCTGAAACGGATTGGACCCGCAGGAGAGTGCCAATGTCAGAAGAAAATGTTATCTTTCTACAGTACACTCATACTGAAAGCAAATAAAGGGCTTTGTGTACTCGGTTTGTGTCGGTTGGTAGGGGTATTTTTGCTGTTGGCTTAACATCAGCCAAGCTTGTTTTTTTTTCCCATTTTATGCTGCAATGACATTTTTCAGAAATCCCTGACAGCTACTTCCTCCGACGAGGTGACAGAGTAGCAGATCTTTAATCCAGTAAATTCTCCAGAATGACATCAAGGCCGCTGAAGGCTCCTCCTGCCTCCTGGCAGCTCTTTCTACTTTGACGCCTTGCACAATCACCACTCACGACATCTCTCTGGGTCAGGATGATGGTGAATACGCACAATCACCACTCACGACATCTCTCCGGGTCAGGATGATGGTGAATACGCACAATCACCACTCACGACATCTCTCCGGGTCAGGATGATGGTGAATACGCACA
>JAOYSI010000002.1:312310-331918 GCA_025775065.1 Hiodon alosoides | reverse complement strand
ACACCATACAGAGAAAGGGGGTCTGGGCAGAAAGGACATTCAGCTTGTTTATACACCATACAGAGAAAGGGGGTCTGTGTCCATCCACAGGACAGAGAGCTCTTCTCTGTTCTCTCTTTTAGCCCAAACTCTCCCCAAACTGGATCCCGGAGGGGTACTTAACTTGCATGTCACACTTCAAGGGCATTCATATTTAAGGTAAGAGTGAGGGCCCATTACTCCAGCCTGCTGACTGGCGGCGCTGACTTTTCATTAATGGGTAAAAAGCAGCCCCCCGGCCCCCCTTCACTCCAAACAACATGATCTCTTTGTTTTGATCTCTTTGTGTTCCCCTAGATAATCGCCGCACATTCAAAGCCACAGGGGGTTCTTTACTCCAGCCCCTTCATTAGACATGCACCGTATCTGTCTCCCTGAACAGCTGAGACTGAGAGGAAATGAAAGCCAAGCCAGTGAATTATTCACAATCCCATTCCATATTACGCTTTAGCCCAGCCCTGCAGGTATAAATCACAAACACTCATTTCATTATATATATTATATTAATTATGCATCCTAATGCACTGCCTAAGTATGTCCATCTATAAAATCGCTTGAACTTTGATAATGATTTCAAATTGGCAGGGTAAGCTTATTAAATGTTTGCTGTAGAGGATAGCATTCCCAAATCGTTTGATTGATCGTGATTCTGATGGTGCAGGTTTAGCCACGCACAGCAGTAATCTAGTGTTTGTTAATAAACCCGCAAAAGCCAGAGTTTATAGGTCATATTTTTAAAAGTGCATTCCTGTCATTCAAGCCACACCTTCAACCGTCTTAATGACTGAGACAGGTAATGACTCTTGACTCGTGCATTTACTCTCAGCCAAAACAACCCCCCTCTCGCAGCCACATCCCTCAACAGCCACTGGAGGAGATTCTGCATGCTTTAAAGTGACTAAAATAAAGATATATCAGTCCCCATTGAGCCTCTTCCTCTACTTAAAAAGACTCTTTATGAGTTCTTTCTCTGGCTCCTGCTGTGATTCATCCTGTGTTTGTGTTGCCTTTATCCCCAAGTGCCTATACAGAGGGTTCTAGGCTGCAATAAAACACTTCTGAAATCTGCCGTTATCCTCCGCTTAAAACCAAGTCTCTTCTCTCTGTTCGGCTCACAGCTCCCTCCCCCCGTGATCACCGCCGTCGTTTAATCTTTCCCAGGGAACAGGTGGATCATAAAGACCGGTGAGATCCATGGTGGACTGGGGCCTCTGTGCACTTGCATCCTGCAGCTCGGGAGCAGTCTCGCCCACAGGATGGCCGGGCTTTCGAATACGTAGAGTGGTGTAGGAGATCTCAGCTGAGCTGTCGTGTCAGCTAGTGAAAAGGCCACGTGGGGAGGCCGCCAGACGTGCCGCTGGCACAGTAAACGTGCTCCACTCACTTGTAGAAGGCTTGGTTCTCCACCCCACACTTCCACAGGTGCTTGCAGGCCTCTGGCGTCGGTGCAAAGTACGTCAAGATGATCTTTTTGTCCTGTGCATGTAAGATTAAGGAGAATTCCGATTAATCGATCAGCGTAACCAAAGCGGCACAACTTTCTAACCCATCAAGCCTTCTGTTAACTTTTAGGCTTTCGTGAGATGTTTCCTCACACAGGGAAAAGTAATTAATGCTCTCACCTCCTTCTGATTTGCATAAACATGGAAGGTCTTGCCTTCGAACTTCAGTTTGGTCACCTCATTCCTGCACATGAGACGAGGAAAGCTGTTACACAGATGCTGCTTCATATGTTTGTATTTAAATATTCATTAAAACCGCTAGTAGAACACAAGCATCAGTGTAACTCTGTGTTCTGCACACAAAACACATCTGAGTTTAGGGCACACAGGGAACTGAGTAATGTACTATACATGTGCTATGTGTTATACGTTCTGCAAGCAAAATAAGTCAAACAAAACTGCCAGTAATGTATTTAGCATACATTTTTTTTCTATTGAAAAATATATATTATTGACCAATGAGCTGTCAGTTCATGTGTGAGAAGGAGAAAAGACCCTGTTACAACGTTGGCCAAATGAAGCATATTGCTTACTGATTGTAATTATATAGTCTTTTTGGAACAGCTCTGACCCTTTCACAAACAGCTACAGTGTGCCAGCAGTTGGTTAATGACTCAGAAAAGATCTCAGGACTGGTTTAAAACAGTTACGTCCTCCTTAGATAGATTATAATTATAATTATGTATATAAATACACACACACACACAAACCAAGACACCTAGTGCTCCAAGACGACTAGGTTTACCTGCACACAATACTAATATAATATACTGAACATTGCTGTGTACATGCTTTGACAAAGGGAGCTCTCTGATAATATTTCCATGCAAAAATTAAACATAAGATTATATGAAGTGCTTGACGGCCTGGTTAAGGTTTTATCAGGTTACAATACGCTTTCCTCAGAATTGATTTAAAAACTGCCACATATGGGCACCACCAATAGTTTTTTTTATTTGTGCAGTCTGACAACCAACATGTTAGTGTTGTTGCATGCAGTTAAGCTAAAACCTTCACAAAACCGATTACTTCAGGCCATTGTCCTAACGACCACGTTTGAAACCCCAAGACTCGTGACGCACCCACGCGAGCTTCCTGGGTTTATGGATTTTTCGAAGAAGCACCCCTTCATGCCTCCCTGGAGTACACAGTGGCTGTGGACGGAGTTACAAAGGACTAGTGAGTGAGGAGAGACTGCACCTCCTAGACGTAAAGTGGAGGGGAAAATGTGCCAACCTTTCACGGAGCTGTGTGACCTCACAGATGGGGCTTGTTTGACCATTAGGCATGACTGCCTGTGCACCCGTTTCTCTCCAGATACCCGCTGCCTATGTCAATTCTGTGCAGCTGCACAGAATATTGAGTGATGGCTAACCACTTTTGCCTACACAAATCCGAGGGCGTGGTCTACGATAAAACAGCCATCAAGGTAGCCGCGGTATAGGAGGATCCTGTCGTAGCCCGGCGCTTCAGACAAAAGCATGACATTCTCCAATACACAGATGCTACCCAGATCCCAGTCTAGGCCCCATTTGGCTACATGGATTCTGTAAATAGAAGAGGAGGTCCCGCTTATGTGCTGTGGGGAGTTGGGGAAGACACATGCTAGAGGGATTATTCCCTTTGTAACAAAATAATTTAATCAATCAATCAATCCTCTTTTAATTCATTAGGATGATATAAACCATTTGGGTTAACCTCAAAATGTATTTTATTATATAAATAACATGATTTCAATGGACCAATATTTATGCGGCGTGCGTTTAGAACAGCGCACAGAAATTAGAAGCATACTCTGAGTATGGTGCTCACATGGCCTAACATGTCTTTTTCAGAGTGTGCTTCGGATATCATACTTGGAATAAGGGCTTTACACGGCTCACATCTAATTCGAAATATTGTCGCACATGGAATAATATCGGAGTATAAGGGTGCATGAAAACGTAGTCAGTGATAAACTCTATGAATGAAATGATTGGAAATTCAGAAAACTCTGGTTCCAATGCAGTCTTAGACAGCAAGTGTCCCATACAGATGGGGTGGGGGGGGCTGCTTCACTTACCACTTTAAAAAATGTACTCTCCTGTTTCCCTGAAGCACAACAAACCCAAATGGGGTGAAGGCAAGGAAGGCGGGGTTTCCAGAAACGTCCTGTCAGAAAGACACAATGTAAAGTCTTTAATGAGTGTGGTGAAGAAAGAAGAAATCACTGGCAAAGTCTCTCAAACACCATGGACAGGGTTCAAATGGTCATTTATTTGAATCCAGACTTTGAGTAAAAAAGGAATTCCCTGACCTTGCAGGGATGAGGATCGACGCCATAAGTCTCCAGCATCTGAGCTTTCTGTAGGAAATTCAGTTCCGACGTCTCAGGCGTCTGCCCTCTAGGAAGCAACATAACAATATCAAAGCCACTGATTGTGACGAATTCGAGAGCAATGTGCTGACAGAAGGCCTGTAACACAAAAAAATAAACATAAAAACAACTTCACACGAAAAATGCCAGCTTAAGATCAATCACGTTTTACAGTTTAATCAGTCCCTGTTTCTGAACGCCAACAAAGAGGTGAAGACTTGACAGACCTCATGGGAAAAGCTGAACAGGTGACCAGACCGAGCTGAATGGAGGCTCATCTCAATGCTGCTGGATACTTTTACCCATTAACATTTAATTATGTGCCAGACTTTCGCCATGCCATAGCAACGTGTAATGTGAGCACCTCGCACTCTGTGTTACCTCAAACTAGACCTGAGGGAACAAACCCTGAATGTCTGGGTGTCGGTTAGTTACAGTGTGCATACACATTATGAGCTACTGATTCAAACTCGAGTATCAAAAAGAGGATATAAATACGTTCTGATAATCACGCAAATGGTTAGTAAAACAAGCTTATCGTGACCTGAGGATTTGTGAGAGCTCGGTTACACAGGATGACGACACACCACCACTAGAGGGCAGCTGAGGACGAGGCCTGTTAGCACCTGCCAAACGGCCTCTGCTCGGTACAACTCCGCACAGTTCACGGCCACCCTCCGCGTTCATTAGCACTCAGTGCATTTATTATCACTCAGAGTATTTCCTATCACTAAGTCTCATTCACTAAGCTGTTCTCATCACATTTTAGCTTCATTACAGAAAAGGGAAAAAAGGAGACCACATCAGCATTGTGCACGCTAAGGTCTTAAAACACAACTAAAATGACAAACTAATGGGAAGAGGTAGAATGGAAGAGTGGATTTAGGGCCGAATACACCCGGAGTTTGGCAGAGATAAGAGTGAGTGAGACAGGGATGACATCACGCAGCAGCCACATGGAGCAATGGTCAATGGAATCATTCACGACCTGAATCCTGGGCTACTTAAATAGCAACATCTGCTGAACAAACAAATGTTGTAATTTACAGCGAGAGCCCTGTGGTGGAACTCAGGAAGGTGCAGGCGCAGTCTGGGGGGAGCGCCTGTCCTTACATCAACTCCGTCTTGTGGATCTCAGCGATCCTCCGCTCCAGCTTCTCAGAGTGTTTGGGAAAGAACTGGAACTTGGAGCTGTAGCCTTCGGGGTGCTTGCCGGGGTCATAGTCCCCGATCTCAGCTGTCGGAGGGCAGAGACGTTGGTGGTTACAGCTTCACTAAAGAATATGTCGAAACAGCGTTCAGGCTCAAGACATTATCAATCGAATCAGCAGAAGAACCTGTCGTCAGGCATGTGAAGATTAACTGCACAATTAAAAATGACTGCTAATAACATAATGTATCAAAAAGAAAGCACATTCGGATTTTTACAACTTTAACTTCTTTTACTGCCCATTGACTATGAGTCTTTGAAACAAGAGTTCAACGCAGTGAGAGGCCCTTGACCTCTCTCAGCTGCAGTACTCAAGTACCCACCATGATCGGATAGTCAGTTCTTCGCTTTTAACGAGATAATGTATTAACTTTGCCTCGCAAAACACACAAAACTGGAGATGTACACCAGAAGGCAAAGATTGTGATGGATCGTAAGTGGAGGAAATAGACTTTTCTTCAGGAGGTCCTCATCTATCTCTGTGATTCAATTACCTTGCAGGATATAGGCGGCCAACATCGCAGCATCTGATGTCTTGCACAGGAGGCGGCCGTGGTACAGGTCTCTCTTGATCTGCAGGAAGACTAGGTATCTGAAGCAAAAGCACAGGGAGGGAAATGTTCTGTCAAAAGGGTTTCAATGCTGAGTGTTTCAGTACAATGAGGGCCATATTCATTATTACAGTGACCTTTGCTTTTAAAAGCTCAAAGTTATGGGGAACTTTGTCACAACCTGGAAGGATGCTGATTTCAGATTCACTCCAGGTTCTTTACATGTTTCTAATGTTTATTATGTTGTTATTCATGGGGGATAGTTGAAGAATAACAAAAGGGGTCCCAAAGATCTGAATGTGTCAGTCAAATACAGGTTAGGCTAATCCCAGAATTCCATACAGGTCATGTGCCTGCCCTCTGTCAGCTTCAGCCATAGTGGTATAAGTGAAAAAATCTGAGAATAATTCTCATTAGGGTCTCCTGCACTCACCAGCAAATCATCTTCTCAATCTTCACCGTTGCATGCTGTGGTATATTTGCTTCATTTTCCATCTTATATGTCTTAGCATTATTCATGATTTAAATAATACATTTAATTCTTAATTTGCTCTCCGCATTCCTTGTCAATCTTTATTACTTCAATTCATCATTCTAGGTTTGTAAATTTGCCGCTAATACCATGTTTGATGTTTCCCGAACAGAGATACTGTGTAGTTAAACCGCAGCATCATCGATTTACGCATTGTTCGTTTTAGTGTATGACTCCAGCCACAGGAAATTACCTGTACAGTAGTTAAACTGCAGCATTGTCGATTTATACATCGCACTATTTCGTACGTAACTCCAGTCGCTGGCAATTAATCTGTCTCGCTGTTAAAGTGTAGCATAATTAATGTACGTTTTACATTTTTTTGCATGTCCCCAGCCTCTTACGACGTGCGTTATTAGATTATAACAGATTTAGAATATGTTATTGCTTTGAAGAGATGAATCGGATAACGAAAATAAAATTACGAATTTCAGTCAGATACACCGTTTAATTAAAAAGTCGTTCCTTCGTTAAAATCATACGTTCAACACCACTTCCGCAATCGGTTGTGATCGATTGGTGCCTTAGAGTATCTTATTTTTAAAGAAATGTAAATTTGTTAATGATTACTGACGATCTTCATTTGGATCCTGACTTTTAGTTGTTTCCTTATTCTTTCTTTCAGCTCAATTCATCCCTTACTTTTATTTATCAACTGTGTGTTTGCATATCTATTTTGCTACATTTTTACATGTATTCCTTCTGTAATTTATTAATAACAACTTTAGAGTTCTTATAATCCAGATACGTTTGTGAAACACTTAGTTATTTAAAGCATAAATAAAAAATTTTTAATTTTTTCTGAGTGTGTAAATATGACATTTAATTTAGCTATTTTCCATTAAGACCTCTGGTTAAGGCAAAGATGAAAGCAGAAATGTTATAAATCAATGATGGAACTCACTCAAGGCAGACGGTAAAAGCTCCATTCTTGGCAGTGGTGAGGGCCAGAAATGATTAAAGATCCTTTTAGTTTCTGAATATCTCCCTAATATAATATAAATATTCCTTATACACAGAATACATGCTTTTCCTCTGTAACGCTCACAAAGGCAAGCACACAATCTTTGATGGTCAAATTATTATTATTGTCATGGACAAAAAAAAAGCTACAGTCAGTAGCCCCCTATCTTTTCTTAAGGATAATCCATTAAATCTAAACTAGGTATAAAAGGCTGACTCAGAAACCCCCTGTTGTGAGCATGCTGTGAGCCACTGCGGCAATTAAGCAGGCAACATACATGTGTTCTTTCTACAGGGTTCTATTCAATGAGTTCAACATCTGTCCGCAATGCCCACAGTTTACTTTTTAAGTTCTTTCTAGGTGTGCGAGAACCGCCCAAGGCCTCTCCCGCTCCCAAATTCCCCCAGCATGAAATTAGATGGGTTCACCTTTTCTAACTTGGCCTCTTTTGAGTTAATGGTTTCTTCTCACCTGCAGAGTTCTCAATCCCTCGGTGATGAAGAGCCGTGCTCACCTTTGACTTTAAAACTAGGGCAAAACCACAAGACCTAATCGTATTTCACTCAAGATGTCATATCTAGTAGGGCAAGTAAAACGATTTTTTCTCCGTTACTTCTTGTTTGACAGCCAGTTAAATGGGCATTTTTTTCACAAATTTACAATTTTCCTACTTTTTTTTTTTCTTTTCTTCGTTTGGATAAGTGGTAATGCTGCCATGGGCAAACATAAAGATAATTACCCAGGATACCCAGGGGCCATCCGTCTATGTTTCAAACTGCCTTGTCACATGTCAGGACAGATGTTAGACGATTTGAGTGTCCTAAATGTTCTTACTGCTTGCTGACTTCACTAGACTTCCTCGGTTCATGCTTTCTTTGTTGGAAAGGTTAAACAGGGAGCGCACTTTAATTTCTGCCTAGAATTGATAAACAACCCCATCCCCTACTCAATACTTCAATACTTCCCACCAATACCCCCCCCCCCCCACACACTTCTTCAATAACTCTCAGCCCTCACTCTACCCCCTACTCAACCAATTCTTTCAAATCTTTAAGAAATGCTTTATGTCCAGATAATCAACTTCATTTACATCATCCTACTATGAATTGAGTATAGAGACTACCTTCTTAGAATAATCAATGATATAATTAACGCTGACACCACACACACTCAATATTGGTGACTTGATACTGTAGAAAGTGGAGGGTTAGAGAGAGGATTTTTACTGTGGCGATGAAAGGTGAACTCTCTTGCATCAGAGGCAGCAACATTAGTCAGGTAGTTTAGAACCTTTACTGAGGCTGAATTTGGGTCCCTTTATTTATCAGTTTTACCCCAGGACACCGCCCCCACAGGCAGACAATTGTGCAGGCTACAAAATGTTCTCCACCCTGTTTAAATCAACAGTATTTAACAGTAACAGCAGATAAGATGGAAACAGGATTAACTTTCTTATGTACTCTAGTACCATTTCTTAGAACTCTTCATAAAATTCAGATGTTAAAAGCTATAAAACTGACTAGACATAGCCACGGAGAAGATGGCTGAGAATTGAGCAACACCCAGGAGTGTGGGCTGATTTCTAAATTACCTGACTTCAGACTGAGAAAGGCTTAAATGAAGCAGACAGAGAAATGCAATAAAAAATGGCATGCCCCGTTAAAAGGACTTTACCAGTCTTTGACCTGAACCTGCCCAAACTGCGACGGCTACAGAGATCAACTCTAGACACCCACACCAGCACAAACGGGGCTCTTCTTCTGACCTGGCTGGCCTCACGCCGTCACAGGATGCTGAGCAGAGTCACTCAGAAACTTAGGCAGTGTTTTGTGTCAAAGCTGAGATCAATCAGTTCCTGTGACATTGCTCACTGTAACTCTCCAAATCCAGCTTCAGGGAGCCCTTACGTCAGAGCTCTTTGAACTTTTATCAATCATGTTTTTAGGCTGTATTTACTGTATTGTTTGATTTGCAAAGAACATTAATTACTAACACACTGCAATAACACAATAAGACAGCCTTTGCACAGAATAACAACTTATGCTTAATCTAACAAATGGAATACACAATCACAATTCAAAAGGACATAGTCTGCCTTTTCACCATCATTTGTCTAAACGTTTGACCCGAACCTTCCTCCTCAGGCCAGTTCGGGATAGAATCCTGGTGAATGGAGGAAGACAGAAGGCCTGCCGGGCTTACAACGTGGCACTACCTCTAAGACCAAGGACTGGACACAACCGGAACACGTTTCCCTTTCACTCGGGGAGACAGATAAAAAAAAAGACTGCGGACTTACAAGCAGGATGCACAAAGTCAACCACAGTAACAAAACCACGCCTGCGGGGGAGAAGAGGCAACCAGTGGAATCAGCCAGAGCAAGACGTTGAGAGATCCCAGTGTCTGGCTCCGTTTGGTCAGGTTACTATGGTGGTCATTTACAGCAGGCTAAATCGGGACGGGCACGGCCCTCTCAGTTCTGAGCACAGGGGCATTCCACGCCACCTCCGGACCGTGCTCGCAGGATGTCCCTTCATCTGACACTCAGCCCGAGAGGCTTACAATAGGGATTCGTTTAACTTGAGAGCACTTTCTGTAAAGGAACTGATTCCCCTGGGTACCACGGAGCTGGGTGGCAGGCCAAATGCCCATTCAGGTTTACAAATCCCTCAGTCGGTTCAGACTGCAAGGATGTAATGATCGGAGAGCCGGGCGCTGCAGTGTGAAGCTGACTTCACTGCGGTCAGTGACTACGGAAGTAACAATCATTAAGGCAGTGCAGACCAAAACCGTGCATTTGGTTTTAAAGGGATCCTTTACCTGGTGATTTCCTCTTTCAAAGCAGCAGGGTCAGGTGGGTAGAACTTGACCCGCAAACACATGGTGAATGGTGGCTGGGCTGTGAGAGGAGACAAGGGTCAAAACTGAATGTGGACTGTGAGGAAAAACAACAGGACCTCTCACAATGGCAACAGTGGAGGCACTTTGAAAAAACGCCACCATTTTGCCCTGCATTAACTTTTCAGCTCTGTGTAGAGGTCGCAGTGGCTCTCAGTTCTAAAAAATGAACGAGTAATTGTGAAATAATTTTGTTACGACAAAGTGAGAAACTCAAATTAAGTAAAAAATCCATCAGGACTCCATAGCTGCGCTTGGCTTCAAGCCTAATATCCCCGAGATGTAAGAGAAAGGGTAAACACAAAAAGATAACTGTCCAGCTCAATCTCTTCTTCTCTTCCTCAGACATTAGAATGGAACCTAAAAACACTCTCTTTAGCAGTTGGTCTTCTCTCCTTTTCCTCACATGCCCCTGGAGTCAAGGGAAAAGCAGATAGCCTCACATGCAAGGGAAGCATCTTAATGCTGCTTGTCATAAACCTTAATTTATCAAAATATGCAATTATGGTTGCCAAGCACCAATCAAGAACAGGACCAGACAAAGAATATACTTACACTTCATTTGTTTGGAAATTGACTTTGTGAACTCCAACCAATGCTGAAAGTCAAAAGAACATCACGTCAGAAGACAGACAGGTGGAACTCATTTTGCCTTTATACCGTGTTCACAGGCATCCCCAAGTTTTCAATCAAAGCATTAATCATTTCTGTTCATTTCTTCCTCTCGAAGAAAGCCAGCTGCTCCTTCAGGGCTATTGCTTTTCTCAGCGCAGAATAAAACCTACAGCAGATATAAAAGAGCTGGAGAGCCAAAGGCTGAAAGTGCCAGCAAAAGGATTACATCCTATTCCAGCACCCCTACTTAGGCTTCACTCACACAGAAAAGGTTCAAAGATGCTGCCACTGACACGAATTGCCCTATTGAGGAATTCAACCCAAGTTGATCTACATATATGATTTGTACGGAGTGATGGCTACAAATACTAGCCCCGATACTCACATTTTTAAAGCACAGACTCGCTCTGCGAACAATTCCAGGTTTACGAGCAGTTATTGATGGCTTAGGGACAACCGTGCTCAGCTTTTACTGTACTCTCTAGATATTTATTGGTGTTGCACGTAGAGAATGGATTCCCTCTGGGAGCCCCCCGGCAGTGGAGATTAATGAAAGAGTCCGAGGGGGTGCTCATAAACGGTGGATCCCCATCGAGCTGGCTGGCGTTGGGAGGAAAATCAGGCTGCTGAATTGGGCTGAGCGTCAAATAAACAGCTGCTGAAGCGTCGAGCTCGCCTCACTAGTTTTCCTCTGGTCAATGCCGCCAGTCGGACCTCAGATGAGATCTCAAATGTATCTCAAATGTATCTCGAATGCATCGTGAATGTAGGACTCGCAAGAGTTCTCACAAAACTTCAAAGTGCTCTTCAATACTGAGCCAATAAATAACAAAAAACTTTTAAATATGATTTTCAAGAACATTGAAGAAGTGCTAATATTGAGGTCTGTTTTGATATTCATTATCATTAATTTAGCAATATTTGAATTATAAAAATAAGTGTTTATTTATTGCAAAATAAATAGAATATTCCAGCCCCAATGGTCACGAAATGGAGCATTTCAAGCAAGGGGGGTTTCCCCACATCCGTTACCGTATGGAGAGGCAGAATGAGGAAACAACATAAGCAGGGCAGCCTTCTCCTAAGGACTGCATAGTACACATGGGTTCCTTGAGATGTATCAGTTCCAGGCACAGCAGTTGATAATAACTCTCTTTTGGTTTTGCTTTTTTGGTGTAATAAGAAAGAATAAAACTGCCATAAAATATTGCTTTCCTCTGCTACACAGAATATTCCAGAAACTTACCCTCTGCTTGTCAGGGTCCACATATCTGATGCCAAAGTAGTCCTTCTCCAGTAAATTTAGGTGGTGGCAGATGAGGTCAAACAGATACTGCCCTTTAGCATCTCGCTGAAAAACAAGAGAAGTACTGTGCTTACTTTTATGGGAAACCCTACAGGTCTGGGCGCATTTATGAGGGGCACACATAAAGAAATTATCAATTGACAATATGACTAAGAAAATGATGGCCCATAAATCAGCTCACCCCTCCCAAAACATCCGACCGGGCTGGAAAGTAGATTTCAACTACTGATACCAGAGCGTGGTTAATATTTCAGTAAACCTCTAGAGAGCTCCGGGCTTTATCAAATATTAATGCAGAGCAACAGCCATCTGTACAGTCTCTCCAAACCCTCAGGAACAGAAAATAAGTAGATTACGGAGGAGGTGAAAAATGGCAGAAAGGGTCTGGAATTGCAGGTCTCCAGCTGTGCTGTGGCTGGGCCCACAAGTGATTGGTCGGTTGGCCCGAGAGCAGCGCCATCACACCTCGAGCGGCCATGAGGCTCATAAGATTTTATGGTCCACCACCTACATCCACCCATCTATGTACAGGGACGCTGGTCAGCAGCTTGGGCTGCAATACAATCTTTTAACTGCAAACGAGATTAAAGACAAGAAAAGTGTATCATTGTTGAAGATGGAGCCAACTGCTCTCTCCTTTATTCACATAGACCAAATACAAACACACACACACACACACACACACACACACACACACACACACACACACACACAAACAAACAAACAGTTTTTTTCCCCCCCAAACTTTCTCAGTTAAGCTGCAATGCAGGGATTTTCAAAAGGATCATGATACAGACTGCAATGATTTCTTTCACACTGATATTTGACCAAGTTCCCACCAGGAGGGCAGAGACAAGGATGGGACAGCCAACACAGATTAATCCAATGAAATTCTGCAGATTAGAGCACGAGGCATCTACATTATTATTATTATTATTATTATTAATATTATTGTTATGCTAACAGTGACAGCTAGGCTTGTTGTTAAGCAAGCCAACAAACCACAATACAATGCTCCACAGAATATGCTCCACAGTCTATACCTAATGCTTTACAGACAATTAAACAATAAATAAATAAAAAAAAGATTTAGTGGCATTTAGAGATGACACGGCATTCTGTCTTTGTCTGGGAAAAGATGGAAACAGCAATATTGAAAAGGCAAAGAATGGAGAAGGGCTTGTGTCCAGCCACTAAAGCCTTCCCCATACCTATGCTTGACATGTCACTACAAGCATAATAAACGAAATCCCCGATCGGAATATGAAATGTAACACACATTTTGCACATTTATATTCATCCTCGATGAATTATCTCAGAAGGAAAAGCTATTTAAATGCAATGCATTTCCGCAAATTTGACTTATACACAATAAACCTTAATGAGAAAAGAGAGAGGGGGGGGAATACCATTAAAACGTCATCTGATAATTTCATCCTGCTGGGTTTTGGACTTGGGTGTCTTTCCTTTTCACCCAGCACTACATCTACTACATCTCCTCCGATCTGCGTAATCTACCCAAGCTTTCCTGTGCCCTTTGCATGGGCAGATTACAGTCAGATGAGAAGGTGGCAACCAGGTAGACAGAACCCGACCTAAAATGCATGTGTATAATTTAGCCTTTTACGTTCAACAACGGAGATAGCAGCACTCATCCGGAGTAAAAGTTGCTTATCAGGGGTCATTTGTACATATGGGTAATTTAAAATTCAAAAAACAGGACAAGCTATGATTCGGCTATAGTTGAGTATATTTCATGCTGCCCATCATTTCAAGATAACCAAAAGAAACAGAAGGCAATTAACATTGGACGTCTATTGGCACATTAAGGCAAACCAGTATGTGTACCTTTTTTCATGTAACTTTAGTGTGGACATTCCAGTTCCCATAACAGGAATGTAGTAGATCAATCGATGGAGACTTGTCGCCAGGATACTTGTTGTCATGGACACATTTGGAACGCCCTCGGAGTCTGACCTGTTTTAGTTAATTTAAGGAGGTAAAACACTTCCAAAAAAAAAAGCTGTTGGCAATGACAGAAAAGGGAAAGCTACAGAGGTGATGTGTGTCAAACACGTTCAGCTTTGCCAGGTCAACAGATTTGGTATACAATCTGTGGACAATCGGAATTCTGTGTAAACTTAAATTCAACAACAATAGCTATTTTCTGCCCCTTGGTTTTAGATACACAAAACGTAGGAATCCGGACCATTAAGTTCCTTGCCAGTTGCCATTCAGCTCACCTCAGGTGACAAGTGAAATCCATTTAGATTCCTGCTTCAGCCTCCAGAGAACATTAATCTATGTCACACAATATAGAACTGGCAGCATGGGCTGGTAGCTTTACAATGTTTGTTCTGGGCTGAGACGAACTGCACTTATTAGCATGAGCAAAGAAAGCTCCTCTCAGGAACTTGACAGACAGCCACGCTGATGTGGGGACGGAACCCAAACTAATGTTCCATCCATTATAGTTGTGTTTTTCTTTATTACATTTACATTTATTCATTTGGCAAAAGCTCTTATCTAAAGCGACTTAAAGGGCTGTCATAGCAAGGTACAATATGTTCATAGAACAAGGGTCTAAAAACAGTACAGTTACAGAAAATATTGTAAAAGTATTGAAAGTGTCTGTGTAGCATAAAAAACCACAATGCTATTTGAGTCAGTGTTCTCAAGGTGTCTGGTGTCTGTGGTAAAAGATAACCACTGCTGCGGCAGTATGTTTTTGTGTCTTTACAAGTGACTTACCAATCTTCATGTTTCATCTTGGACATCTGCTTCCATTTGTATATGATTGTCCATTAAAAATGCATATTATTCTTTTAATCTGGGCTTCCCACTTCACAAAAAACACTACAATGATTGCGTGTCCGTGACTCTGGGCGCCTGATGCGTACCAATGCTGTCAGAGAGACGGGCTTGTCCTCTAGTTAGTGCTGAACCCTCAGGTATAGTGCTCACACAGTAACCCACAGGTAAGTACTGATTTGATTGTTAACTGCTGATTGGTCAGTCTCTCCCATTCACAGGCCTAGACAGACTTGTTTCAAAAGTAAAGGGGGCATTGCTCTGAGCTCCCAGTCACTGCCCATCACTTTCCCAGCTGGATCCACGAGAGAGCAGGTTTAAGAGCAGATCAGCATCAGCCGAAAACAAGAGCTCCTAAATAACTCAGCAATTACTGTGGCGCTCATTCTGTCTCTTTATGAAGACAAACTAACATTTTATTAAGCGAAGTTGCCTGCAGGGGCCCGTTCAGCTGAAGCCTGGGCAACGTCCTGGCGGACTGTCGCCTCAGCTGCTAAAGCCGTCTGACCTTTTCAGAGTTAAATGCAGACTCAGGGGCCTTGCCACTGCTCGCTCCGAGCCGGCCCGTCACTGCAACACCATGATCCACCTCGACATGTTTGCTTACTGGCTCTTACAAAAATAGAAGCACGTTAGCCCTCATGGTTTGTCTATGCACACACAGAAACACACTAGCCCAGGCAAAGACACGGTCACAGGCAATTGCGTCAAATTTTTCTAGATAATTAAATGACCGCCGAGGAGAAGAATATAGCCGGGACCAAAGCACTGCGGCCGATGATCCTGCTAATATAAGAATATAGAACGGAGATCTAGCAGGCTAAACTGCAGCGTAGAGAAGTCTTTCTACTGTGCCACGCAATGCTTACAACACAAATTACAGCTTAGTGTGCAGAAGTCAACAATCTTTAATTTACCATTGATTCTGTTGTATTCAATATTAGGACAGCAAGAACTGTGCAATCTCCAATGTCCCAGCAGCATAGGTACTATACTGGAGATGAAGTGAGAACTTTCAGGCACTGATTCAGAAATTATACGTGATGCATTTAACTTTTATAATGTCCTTTCAGTGTCTTTGGGACTATATTCTATATATAGAAACTTGAGATGAACTGTCATGATGAACAGGTGACAGACTATTTGGGAGGAAAGCCATGCAAAAATGAAAGCAGTCCATACAGACAGAAGATTAGATCATACATAGTATTTTTGTTTGTCTTCTTGTCACGTTTTAGTACTCTACAGCACCCCAATTATACAGTCCCCTCCTCACAGCTTAAAATCTTATCACTCATCTCTTACAACCTCTGAAGAATCTCTGATATGTCTTGAATTATGACGCTAAAATAAAATAATTAAATTCATTTTAACATGAACAGTTCCCAGTATAACGTACATTTGCATATTTAGGACCATTTATTGAACGTAAGGGTCTGTGCATTGCAGAGTAACTCAGAAAACCAAGCAGGGGTTCAATATGATCTAGGTTCATAATGAGGTTTTTAATTAGCTCTCATATGTAATAGCCAGCAGAAAATATCCGTTCTTTTCGCTTTCAGCGTGGATGTCAGCAGGAAGCAGAAAGCTCAATTTGACTATGTGCATTCGGTTTTACCTCTTCTCAATGTCGCTGCACAAAGAACATAAAACTAAATTAGAATAATAAATAAATGTAGAGTAAAGTGATTTTTACGGTACATGAAATGCACAAAAACATGACAACCTGGATACTACTAGTATTTATCCGTTATTGACAGAGAGACATTGTTAAAAAACTGGCGTAATTGACAAAAAAAAAACATTTAGCTGATGGAGTTATTAGAACTGCAGGGGAATTTTCCCCATTATTGGACTATTTTCTGGGTGCTGTACAAATAACCTATTTAAGGACCTTATAAACCCAATCTATTAAAACAACAGCACTAAACCAAAGAAAGCTACACTCTTTTGCCAAGCGCTAACCCTTCTCCCTCCGCTCATTTGCTTGCCTTTCGTTCTCTCTCCCTTGGGACTGCGCACACAGTGACACGTGGTAATAGTCTCCGGCGCATCAGGCCCTCATGGTGCCCACACAGAGGGCGTGTGCTTTGACAAGACACAGGTGCCATTCACAGCTAATGGGATTACAGAGGCCTGTCGGTGCAGGGCATTTTGAGCGAGGAGAAGGCCGTTTTTCTTCAATGGAACCGTTGCAGATGCTCTGCCAGTGAAATGCAAAATGATAAGCAGCATTATTCAGTCGGCGCCTTGTTCACACCCGCCGCCTACTCCGTCGCTGACAATTGCCTGAGATTAATTACTCAATTTGGTTTCATACCAGCAGGAATAACACACCATTAATAAATAATGGTGTCCTTTCAAGATGGAAGAGAGAGAGACACCACTGACCAAGAAAGCAGGTACATGGTACAGGGACCTCTCAGGCTGCAGAGTCACGCATGGGTCAGGATTCATAGAACACATACCACTAACATACACAGCCTGGCTGCAATTAACATACACCAAGGAGGCCTACACCTCCCACAGATCCACTACTGTTAAGTACATTACACGGAAAGCACACCCCAAGGCCTTAAATAACGTGGTTTATTATAGGCAGAGAGCACCTTCTCAATTATACACAGAGTGCTTGCCATTTCAGTATTTATCTGAAATGAGTGTGTTGATTTACAGCTTGACAAGGAAGGGAGTGAACAATCTGAGGATTCCTTCATTGAGTACTGTTGCAAAAAATGTCTTTGTACTCTGTGGGATCACACGGATTGCAGCTTACTAACCCTAACCCTAATGTAACCATCATCCTCGTAATTAATGTTACAAGAGAAAAGCCAGCAGGAGACGCTCATTAGTGACAAGCCGAGAGAAGCCCTACCGATTTAACCCACCCCAGACCGGGCAGCCCTCGAGTCTCACTACTGCGTCTCCTAGTCACAATGTTAATGACATGAGCTTAACATTATCCTCACGATATCCAGCTATCCTTATGTTTTATTTTTTATTTTTACAACAGAACTGCATTCTGCTGCAGAACTACATTTTAAATAATACACTTAAATACTGCACTTATTGTCTGTATACAAAAACATTAAAAGCACAGTGTATAAATAGCAGATATTGACATGTCTATTGGTACTCTTGTGTACAAGCACATGCACCCACGTGTACTCCCATGCACACAGACACATACGCATTCGCACAGGCACAGACAGAAGAACATTCATCATAAGCGGCTTGGCTTCCATAAATATTCACTCTTCAGCTGGAGCTTAAATGTGTGTTTAATGCCTATCTGTTTCCCCAGATGTAGTTAATGCAGAGTGTCACAAGGAGGAAAAAACAACGTTGAAAGAGACATACTCATGACTGCAGTAGCCAATGTCCCCGTGCTGTTTGCTGCTCTCAGAACAATGCGACAAAGCGTGCGTGCGACAAATAAAATTCCTATCGTTTACACGAGAGGACGCCTCTATATCTTGATAGAGTATGTGAATCAATTCTTTGTAATGGGCAAACATGCAAAAAGCCCCTTAGGCTGTGTTGAGTCCTGGAGATGCATCACCCCACCGGGGCAGCACAGGCCTCTTCCCCCAGCCCCGCATCACTTATCATCTCGAGAGCACAGAGGATTCTCACACACGATGCCGTGCCATGGAAGGCGAGGCGCCATGCACGCTCGCCAGCCACTAACTGGGTCATCTACACAGAGAGAGACTGTAGCCGTGAAATTAATTCTCCCAGAAACATAGCGCCAAGATTTCCAGGCATTTCAACAGCTTAAGCGATACAACAGGTGCAATTATCAGAGCAAGGTGTAGAACAAGTGCAATTGAGACACTGGGACCTGCATGCCACTAATCACTAATCACATAATGTCAGCTAGCTCCTTCACACTCAGATATGCAAAAGTCGAAGATAATCCATGATAAAAATATCTTACCCAATAATAATAATAATAATAATAATAATAATAATAACAACAACAATAAAAATAAACTTTATTGTTTCAGTGCCTGCGTGATTAAAAATGAAGATCAAAGCAAATTCCAATGTAAAACGAAAAAGGGGAAAAGACAGTAAAACTTTAAATACACATTCAAATGCTTTTGAATAACAAAAATCCCTCCATAACAGGACCAGCGCAAGCACATCCTCATCTTGGCCACAATGGCCCTCAAGGTCGCCCTGGAGTCTCTGGAGCTTGTGTGAGAGTGATGACCCGCAGAGTTGCGACACACCACTTTATGGCCCTGTCTGTACAAGGCAGCTGGCTCGGGTCAAAGAGCTCCCCTCATTTTCCTGGCTGGAGAGGTAAGTGATCTCCCTAGGGCTGGGGCTGGGGCTGGGGCTGGTAACAAGAACAACAACAACAACGGAGAGGGAATTCCACGCTCCACAGAATGTGAACAGACATTTCCTGGCTGACGTGTATGACGCAATCTCTCTCTATTCTGCCCGTCCACATGAACCCCGGCCTTAACTGTGACTAGGTGAAACACTTCCCCTCCGATCCCTCCAGCAAAGACATTGGTGTTTAATGCAGTGACGCTAGTAATACAAGTATACAAAAGTAATGGCAGTACACAAAAGTAATGCTATTACACAAAAGTAATGCTATTACACAACAGTAATGCTATTACTCAACAGTAATACCAGTACACAAATGTAATGCTATTACAAAACAGTAATGCCAGTACACAACAGTAATGCCTTTATGCAACAGTAATGCCAGTACACAACACTAATGCAGGAATACAAAAGTAATGCTACTACACAACAGTAATGCTATTACACAAAATTAATGCAGGAATACAAAAGTAATGC
>JAOYSI010000002.1:267135-312210 GCA_025775065.1 Hiodon alosoides | reverse complement strand
AGTAATGCCAGTACACAACAGTAATGCCTTTATGCAACAGTAATGCCAGTACACAAAAGTAATGCAGGAATACAAAAGTAATGCTATTACACAACAGTAATGCCAGTACACAAAAGTAATGCCTTTACGCAACAGTAATGCCAGTACACAACAGTAATGCAGGAATACAAAAGTAATGCTATTACACAACAGTAATGCCAGTACACAACAGTAATGCAGGAATACAAAAGTAATGCCATATACCCTGGGGGTTTGTATGAGATGTCGCAGATGGCAGATGGATAAAACTATCCTTGATTGGTGCCGCTTTTAAGGCATGGGCATTGACATTCCCAGGGAGGTCAGCACTTCAGGCCATGGTATCTCGCCGTGCCCCTATGCACAAAATGCCAACTGTAAACTTAACCACTTATTGGGGGAAAATATTTCAACAGTTAAATTTTTGGGTCCAGGACAAAGATAAATAATTAGGTTTAACGCGGGAAAAGAAGCCCAACCTCCACGCTGCCTGACGGGGAACATTAAATAGGTCCAAACCATTATAAATCAAATCTTAGCAACCTTCTCCTGAATCTGAGTCCTTGAAAAGAGTATAATAAGTTATTAGTCCCTAAAGAAAGAGCTGTTACAGATTCCACTCGTACATCAGCTCGGAGAGTTTGAATCCCCATTGTCCGCACACATCTTTTCGCCAGCACGGGGGGTCTCTCTGACTCATGGCATTTGGAGGCAAGCCCGGTCGGCTGAGTAAGCAGACGCAGAAGGTAGGTAGCATGTGAAGCGTGGTGCTGGCCAGGCCTGGCCAGGCTGCCCTCATTGTGTTTTCAACCTGCTGCTGAAGGAGCTAACGCCGTCTCATGTTAATGTGGCACCTTGAGGAAGCCGAAAACACGATCATCATTTGGATAAAGCTGTACTGAAGTGGACATCTTTATCAGATGTCAGCTTTGACAGTCTTAGGGAATCAAACATTTTTAACCTTGCCCTCTTTTAAAATGTATAATCCTTTCCATTGCAGACCAAAGCTTATTTTCAGTTCCGAGCCTCATTAATGTATTATATCTATTATTAAACTGTTATAAATGCTGGCAAGGGGTTTAATAGAGCCAATTAATCATAACCTATTATTAACCAGTCTGAAGCTGGCAACATTCTCAATAGGCTTTTCCAAACAGGAATGCATTTATCCTGAAACTGTAACATTGCCAGATCCAGGACCTACTGTAGCATTGTTGTTTAACAATGGTGATTATACACAGTGGCCAGCTTATTAGGTACACCCATCTTGGTACTGGGTTGCACCTCCCTTTGCTTCCAGAACAGCCTGAATTCTACAAGGTGTCTGAAACATTCCACATGGATGTTGGTCCGTACTGATGTGAGGGCAACGTGCAGTTGCTGCAGATTGGACAGTGGTACATTCATGCTGCAAACCGCTTGTTCTCTCTCATCCTAAAGATACTCTATTAGGTTGAAGTCTAGGGACTGTCATGGTCCTGGAAACAATACATCTCTTGTGAAATGGAGCATTATCCTGCTGGAAGTTTCCATGTGACGAAGGGTCAAGTTTAGCCATGGGATGCACCTGGTCAGCAACAAAGTAGAGGCATTCAAACATTGCTCAGTTGGTATCTACGTACCTAACGTGTGCCAGGAACATTCCCCACACCGATGCACCACCAGCACCAGCCTCTACCATTGACAGCAGGCAGGAAGGTTCATGGACTCTAACGTCAAATCCTGACTCTGCCGTGGACATGAACCGGGTTTCATTTGTCCAGGCAACATCTTTCCAACGTTGGTGATTGCGTACCCACTGAAGCCGCTTCTGGTTTTCACCTGATAGGAGTGGAACAAGGTGTGGTCGTCTATTGCAATAGCCCACACTCGAAAAGGACCCACGAGTTCCGTGGCAGTGTTCCACGTACCACTGTTGTGCAACCCTGACATATACCCACCTGTGGCCCACCTGTTAGCTTGCACGATTCAAGCCATTCCCCTTCCACCTCTCTTATCAACAACCTGTTTTTACCCACCAGACCGCCATTGACTGGATGTTTTTAGTGTGTCGCACCATTATCAGTAAATCCTTGACACTCTCATGCATGAATAGCCCAGGAGAGTGGCTGTTTCTGAGCAATAGCTACGGCCTAATTGTAATAGGTAGCGACACAGTTTTTAAAATTGGATTTTTTATGAGCAGACAACAGCCATTAGGAAAACGTATGAGGGAGACAGAAGACATGGTGCTCGCCTAGGTTTAGGCCTAATCATTAGCTTCATTGGCATCCGAGGTCATCATTCTGCTATTGTAAGAAACAAGTGAAATGTCTCCGAACTGCTAATGAGGGAAATTTTCAGTAGATATTATACTCACACATTCCCAGGGCTTCTTCAGCCGTTCTGGGTTAAGATATTAGTACCTTTAATTGGAATAGTATCGTGTAAACATGCTTTATACAAGTTTATTTGCATTATTGTGAAGACATTTAAAAGTAAAAAAAAAACATGACAAATGCAGAAGTCATATGGACTTATTAAACTTTGAAAAATTCTTTAGAACTGAAATCTGCACACCAAAATAATAACATTTTAAAAAACGAATCCTCAATGAATAAGTTCTATTACTTGATTAGATCACACCAACCTCCAGGCACACACACACACACACACACACACACACACACACACACACACACTCTTCTTGGTGTCTCTTGACCCGTGCTGCAGCCTGAAATGACTGAAGCTCAGTCAGTTCACATCACTTCCACTCCTCCTGAGCGACCTGGAGCCTGTACAAGGTAAATCAGCAGTGACAGAGCTGCTCAGTGTTTTGCTGCAGCTCTTCTGCAGAAGGCCTGCAAACACTTGCGTCGCCACAATCTGTGTGCTGCAGCCTATGGAGCGCCCTAGCCCAGCCCAGCCCAGCCCAAAGAAGTCCACAAAAATAAGCAGCTCTATTTCTCCACCCATTAGGCCACTTCTATCCATCGTGACTCCAGACTTGTGAGTCTACCTTGGGAACGCCCAGAAAAAGGCACAACACAAAATGTCAGGAAAAATGCAGAATATGAGCACCATTGTATATTTTTTATCAGCAAAAATCCTGAAGAAAATTCTATTTTGGTTGTTTAGTAACTTTATGTCAAATTTCAGAGGAATGACACTGAGAAGGGAAAAAACTCAAAAGGTGAGGCTTATGGGCAAGTTCATTAGGGAAAACTAAGCTGCAGAAAATGTCTCCTTCACAGGGACTAGACAATATCTAATGCTATCCTGGCAGGGATTGTTTTCAGCACCGGAGAATGAGCAGATGGAAGACAAGCCACCAAATGCTATTTCCACGGCCTGTTCAAAAAACCCCAAAGAACAATAGGCCTTTATTTGATTACTTAAAAAGCAGTGATCCAACGCGTGAAAAGACAGTTGCAAACAACAGCCCATCCAACCCTCCATTCACCTTGTTCTGCTGGATGGAGTTCATATTAACTTAAGGTCAGTAAATCACTTTGCATTATATGTCAAAACTTAAAGGCAAAGCTAATTAATTAAGCTGCATCTAGGTAAAATTTGGACCATTAGGGACCATTTATTAGGGAAAGAACTAGAATGTTACAGTCAAGCATGCAACTTGAGTCACTTATTAACAAAAACAACCCTTTTTTCCACGGAATGGATGTTTATTTGAGAAACAATTGGAGTACATTAAATCACCTCTAAAATCTTCAGCTATGACAGGATCTTTTGCGAAGGTAGGAATTTACAGTCCTTGAGATTGTTACGGGTGACTGTTAATTAGCGACTGATTTATACCTGGAACAAAAGGCGAGTTGACTTTCTGTCCGAATAATGACTGCTTTCAGAGATGAGTGAAAACCAGAACAACACCCTCCAACCCTAGAGGCCTGGACTCTCCCACTCTTGATCTGCAGCATATGTTTGAATTATTATGGGTCAGATGTAGTCAAGCATGTCTTCAACTGCACAACGTGATCCGTGTAAACCAGGTAACACATACGCACACACACGCACGCACACACATATATATAGATATAGATATAGATATATTAAGCCTTAAGCAAGAACGTAACCTGAATCATTTTAGTAATTATCAGAGTATACTATGGATAAATGGCAAAGTTATCCCTCTGGATAAGTTTTTGCTAGGCTGGCTGCTAAGCAAATAAACACATAATGAGAATTTCCTGAAGCATTTCGATAAAGTAACTAAAAAAGAAACAAACATGAACTATAGGAGAACTATTTAAAAATTAAAAATAAAATAAGGCAACAACATTGCCTTATGTTAAATATTTTCTTAAAATAAATGACCTGGGATCCGATGGCTTCATGGGAACCTAACTGGATTCGATGGCTAAAGGTACATTGAATGAGACACCATAATATCAGTCAGCAATCTTTGAAATCAGCATCCAAACACTCACATAAAGAGGAAAGGTAAGTTGTGCAACTAATAAGAAAAAGAAAAACACACCCTCCAGCATGCCACAAATACAGCTGGATTATGTGTGGTCAATGTTCGAGTGAATGCAGAGAGACAGAAATGCATGAACTCCGCCAGCGGAATTACCACATTATGAAACGCAGTAAAGATTGCAATGATACAAAACAGACGATGACGCGTAACATGACGAATTAACCCCAGTGGGTGTCTGTGCATATTTTACGCAGTGGATTAAAGGGAACTAAAAACACAGAGGCACGTCTCCGGACTGCAGCTGTATGGTAAAACCGAAGCATGAAAAGAGCTGAGCTTTGCAAACCGCACTGCTGTGTTTTTCACAGCTCACTCGAAAGGCAAGGGACTCTGAAAGCATCCTGCGAAAGATCAGGAGTAGCAGACATGCACTAAGACTTGCATTGACACACATTCCACGTAACCTTGTGTCAAGGGGCAGCGGTGTGATTTTGAAATGCTACTCTGTATAATAAATTAATATCTGAGGCGTTATAACTCATCTGCGCTCCTGTGCCTAATGCCTTTTTCAGGGGTCCTCGTGTGCTGATGGCCGTTGATCAGAAGCATACAAGAGACAGCCCGAGAAAGGGATATTAACTGTTGTAACAGAGCTATCTCACCTGAAGCGCAATAAAGCAAAAACGTCTCTCTGTGCATCCAGGCGATCAATGCTATGGACAGTGGCCATCCATCTCCTCGTCAGAGGCCACATTTGGAAATGTGTACATATAAAGGGCTGGCACTGTTAAACCCCACAGCTGCATGGACGATACAAAGGAGTAAACAATATCACTAAACAAATGGAGTGTCCTGGGGGCTCCTGCAGCTTGCATTAAATCACGGCTGGACAGCCTGATGTCATAGTGCTAAATAAACTGATATTAGCTAATGGCTATCTGAGCAGTGCAGATGCCCCATCATTTAGAAATTGTTTCTATGCTAAGCTTGGAACAACATCACGCTGTTTCAGAAGCTATTTGTGACCAGAGGCTATCTTTTCAAATAAGTTGGATTTCATGGAACCTTTTAAATGCATTGTTTGGGTAGATCCATCCAGTCAGTAGGAAAAAAACCTACCATAACACATGCTGTGTTTCCCACTCATTTTCAGATAGACATGTTATCAACTAAATCAACACCACCAGTACAATGCATCAGGGCCAACCCGTCCACAAAGAATTAGTCAGAGTTTAATTCATTTACTGTTCTCACACAAACGTCTTCACAGCAGGAAGCCTTCATAAAAGGGCATAAATACGAAAACGTTCAACTAACCTAACACACAATGCAGTGATCTCATGGTGGATCACTACCCTGGACGCAAATCACTCCACACTGGAGACACAGTCAATTTGCCAACACTTTTAGTAACACTCTAAAGTTTCACCCCGGACTAATAATAATTAGGATTATTAGCCATTATCTAATAATGTCTAATCTAACATGCCCTATTTGAATTAGAACAACTCCCAGTGTTGAATTGCTAAATTTCCAGTTTCCAGCTAAATTTCCAGTAATTGATATGTCTGGTTGGAGTTATCAGCCTCGGCTCATAACTAGTTTTTTGTGAAAGACAGGGGACACTTGGCTACTCCGAGCGGACATATTAAACAGGAAACGTGAGCTCTGACTGAAGATTCTGATTGACTGTATACAATGCGCATGGTAAATCATGAACAATCCGAATACCCCCACATCAATATTTCTGACAAGAGATCAAGGTGCAGAAGTACGTTGCAGTTTTTGATAATCAACAGGGTCACTGTTAGCAGTGACAGAGCTTTCACAGCAGAACCAGTAGTTGGCTGGCAACAAATCAAATAGCCCTGGGCCAAACTGACCCTGCTTACAGAAACAAAAAAAGCAAATAAAAAATAACAACTTGTCACACTCAGACCTTTTGCAGAGTCAAAGTCTTTTTGGCAAAGGTCCTTCAGCGCGGACAGTCACAGCTTATCCTTTCTACTTACTAATACATTTAATCTAAAAGCAATAATTCCCAGACTGTTCTCCAGAATGCATCACAGGGGATGAAGAAATATAATAAAGGCAACACTGGCTTCCAGCACCCATTACCCAGAAATGCTCAATTAAATAACGTGTTAATTTCCCTTAGTCTAAACGCATGGAGAATTCTCACCTTTTTCATCTATTTTGACAAAAAATACTTTCAATGCATCTTAAAAAAGCAGAGAAAAAAGGGGTGTCTTGGGGATGAGGAACTACTGATCTTAATCGTTAAAGCTTGCAATTAGACAATGTCATGATGGTAGCAGTGTTTTGAACGTAAACGTTCCATGCAATGCTCCTTGTCATGTTCAAACCCCTCCGGCATAACACCTTCTCATCAGGATAATTCATCTGTAATTTTGTATCCTGTGACATTTAGTAAATCTAAATTAACCTGAGAAAAAAAACAATACAGATAGGGAAAAAAATATTAATCGCTAAAAGGCATTTGCCACGAGTTCTCTTGACTGCCTATGGGATAAAGAAATCATTTTCCAGTTTTCCCCCCATTTGGCTCTGGGTTTTTTTTTTTTATTTCCTCTGGAAAATGCAATCTGTTCTGTGCAACAAAAGCCAATGTGTTGTGGGACAAAAATGTCACACTTTCCATTAATGACTGCTTGGTGACAACAGTTTGTTTTACCATCGTTCTGTGAGTTTGGGAGGGACCCTCATTAAACTCAAGGGGGAAAAAAAAACACTTAAAGCAGGAATCCTGTCCTGGCATAGTGTCTCCACAATTGTCTGTCATGTTAAAGGAGGACGCCATATCAACGAGAGAGAGAGAAAAGGTTGAGCCTCGTAAAAGTTATACAAATGGAAAAGAATTGTGAAGAAGACAGTCATCACTAAATTAAGCCCAGCATATTTAAAGGATTAGTTAAAATTATCCACAGTCAGTTCAACTAACATAACTATGATTCTTAGATCAGGCCATCCCCTTTCGTACAGATCGTACCATTCTGAAACAGGAAAGGTGCTAGACTAAGTAATCAGGAAAAGGCAATCACTTGGCTGCGGCTTTGTGGGTAGTGGTTAGTACACTAATAAATCAAACAAACATCTGGGTCTGACAGCACAT
This sequence comes from Hiodon alosoides, assembly GCA_025775065.1. NCBI lineage: Eukaryota > Metazoa > Chordata > Actinopteri > Hiodontiformes > Hiodontidae > Hiodon > Hiodon alosoides. The sequence continues at coordinate 304,639 of JAOYSI010000002.1, read as the reverse complement.
GGAGCACACTGAGGCAAGGTCATGGAAGGTGAGAGAGCTTTAAGGACTGCTGTGACCTACAACATTTACGCAAGGAGGATATACATTAAAAGGGGCTCGTTTGAAGGAATTCTCTCTTTGATATGCCAGAAACTGACTGAAAAGTCAATGGGATGTTGAAGGATTTTGCACATCAGCAGAAACAGAAAAGGAGGTTCAGGATGGGTTAATAAAGAGATTGTCTTTTCAAATCAGGCAATCGTTATGTATGCAAAGTTCTACTTCGCTCCTGATGTTCAGAAGCCACAGTGCATTAAATAGGCTATGCTCGTAAAGATGGGATCTTCCTGAGACCATACTACATATTGATCTGATTTTGTCATGTGTGTCACTGCCAAAATAACAACAATGAAGAATTATTTTCTTTTTTTGCAGGGCGCTCTTTCAAACTAAGTGAACTTTAGCAATCAGCCATTCTGTTGAGATCGGCTTTGTGGTTTGCATTCAAGGTTGTCCGATATTTCCATGCTGGGAAATTATAAAATGGTCATACTGGTCACACACAAAAGGATTTGGTGCTGTAGAACAAAGAACCCATTTTAATGATTCAGATGTTTCCCACTGACTGCCAGAACTGTGCCCCCTTTGATAACAACCAAAGGAAATTTACGTCGAGCCATTAAATCGTAGGAGACAAGACGGCCCTGTAGAAACGCAAAGCGATTTGTCATCTGCTTCATAACATTAGGCTTCTCCCAAATCACTAGTCTGGTCAACTCATCCAGTAATGTCACTTTTGCTGAAAATACAAACCAAATCTTTATCGAAGCCCAGCTTGAACAATAAAAACTGACAAGAGCTGCTACCTTAATGCACGTCCATGCATTATGATCACTGAAATTATTTTCTGAACATTCACATTTCTTTGATCACAACAAAAAAGGTCCAGTATCAGTATCAGTAACAATATTAAATATATTTAGTTAATAATAGATGCCCAATGCCTGCAAGATATTTGCGAGAAATTCAGTTGTGTTTTTAGAACAGTGCTGTCATAACCTGGAATCACTTCTGCCTGTTTCCACTGTTATTTCCCAGTAGGTGAACTTTGTTTCGGACAAAGAAGTTTGCCTTTCATAAAGTGAAAAGAACACAAAGAATTTTGACATCACAAATTATTTAATGGGTATTATGAACCAGAGTCATCCACTCCAAATGTCAGTGTAGGCTATTAAACACTCAGAATTTCCCTGATTCCAATAGTGGACAAATGTGGTAGCCTTATTTTTTTAATCTAAAAAGACAAATCACATTCTTGATTATTGTCCATGCCAGCGTCAAAGGAGATCATGATGCAAATCTGGATGAGAGGGAGCAAAAGACTCCCGGCATTCCTTAGCTTCATTGTAGAGGAATTCCATATAACTATTACTAGTCAGGGCAGACCTCAAATAGCTTAATTTTCATTTTTTTGAAGTAGAAATCATTTCACCGGGTGTATTCGTGTGTAAATCCGATGCTAACCGAGAGGTAGTATGAAAACAATCAGATTTGTGGCCCAGTTTGACCCTGACTTTTGTTTGAGGTTTGTGTGTTGATTCAGTTAGTAAATGTAGATAGATAGATGGATAGATAGATAAAAACAGGTAATACACAACGTTAAACTGTATACGTTTTAACTTAATTTTAATAATCAATATCTAATTATATCAAATTATTCACAGGGAAATACACAGGGTTCTTTACAGGGTTATTCACTGGGTAATACACAGAGTTATACACAGGTTATTACATACACTTTCAAGGCAATAAATTAAAACATTGCTCAATGTTAATGGTTATTGCTCTTGTTACCATATAGCATAAAGTGCATTGGCTCATTTCCTAGTGTTGCCAAAGCAAATCATTCTGAGAAAACAAAAATAAAAACATTTTAAATTATAATTTCAACTTTAGACTATAATTTCAACTTTAGTTTAGGGTTTAGGCTTGTGGACAGAACTAATCAAGTGTACATTTGTAAAATATTGGCTTACCTGCTATATAAGTTTCTACAAAAATATTTTTAATACTCACTTTTTTGCTTGGCCTGTGAAAACAGGAAATGATTGTTTGCAATGATTCAATCTTGATTTATTCATGAAGTCACGGTGTTTCCGTAGACATTTGCTTGGAGGCTGCATTTTGGTGAATTTGCTAGGGTGGTCAAGCTGTGCTTAGAGACCAGAGAAAGTAACCAGCATCTGTCAGACCTGGTGACCGTCCCTGCATCATTACAGTGTCCTAGGGAAAGCCATTATTTGCCATGTCAACCATTAGGCATTCTCCACTGTCCTGCAGTTATACAGGGAAACTAGACTGCCCCTGAAGGCCATTCAAAACAAAGCTTTTCCTTCTAATAATCCTTTCATATTAGTTTTGGTGTTTTAACATTCTAGTTACTGATACTGCTATTCAACATTTGGGACTATGAAAACATATGCAACTGGAGTGCATTTGAACCCTCCTTGTACTTCTTCAAAAGCTATTTATAGTAGAGAGCAAAGTGATCGTGCTCAAAAATAAGGAATGGCCTGCAGATTTAGCAAAAATATACCTAAACTATCTGCGCAATTTTCTTTGTGAGAGAACAGAACATGTTTGATGCCCAGAAGGTAGAAACCATACTTCCAATTTGCTTTCAAGACAAAAAGCATTTTGTTGTTTCTTATGCATACAGAACAAGACAACCAAAAGCACTTTAGAAGAATTCTAAAATTAAGAGTAACCATAAAAAATACAGAGATCAACATTAGGATAGGCTATTTAGAATGAAAACAAGTACAAAGTATTCATGTTTACGCATGTATTTAATTATCTCAGATCTAGAAGTCCATGGTAGTTGACTTCCCAGGAGGTTTTCTGTGTTCTGGGAGGGAAGTTTATTACCTTGTTTTCAACAGCTCCCTTCCAGAACATGGTTAAGGAAAGAACACAGCTGTCTAAATACCGATGGATTATGATGTTGGTTACCCAGAGGTTTACACTGGAACATCACTGCAGTGTTCCATCTGTGCGCATCCCATCAAAATCAATGGCACATCCAGAACATCAGGATTAAAACTGCTTCAGAGCTGATACGTAAAAACACTGCAATGTCATCTGTTGAGAAAAGCCAGAACTGACAGTCATAATTCTAGGGGATTTTTTATATTGCATACATAAACACTGTGACAGGAAATCTATTCACATCAAAGACATGACAATTCAATTCAAGTACTTCATCTGGAATTGTTCCCACTGACAATCAGCATTGAACTCACCCAATTAATTGCAGCAAAAAGGAAGATAGAACATACCGAAACATTAAATCGTCAACCTTGACGCAGGTGAGTTGTTTAGTGCTGTAGAGGATCCACGCCAGCATGGTCTATTGACAAGGAATTTACATGAAACCACACGATGAGAGATCCTCCTTAATGAATGAATCCCTTACTCTGCAGCCCTCCCTTCTAGGGTTGCTCTAATTATGCCGCAGTCAATGCCATGTTGCAAAGCGCCACGCACAGCTTAGCAACTGCCTGCTTGTCACTGTCTGCCTCTAAAGGACAAAGCTGTTCTGATAAGCTGACGTCTGACACCGTTGAAGGGCTTTTTTAAAAAGCAGCGTAGACAAACAGATAGAGTATCACTGTCAGGACACTCAACAGGTCAAATGCGTTATCGGAAAGTGACCATGCGAGGCGCCCTATATCCTGCAGTGTGAGCATCAAACGAAGAGGGTAAAGAAGGTCGAGACAGAAACCTCCGACTCATCAAACAATAAAACCGATTAAGCGAAAAAAAATCAGCCAGTACCATTTTTAGCTTTGCGAATCCGGTTACATTATTGGTTGTTCGGGCGTCGCCACCTTAACCATCAAGGCCAAGTGAGTCCTGGCGAAAAGCCATTCTGGCGAAACACAGCAAAGGGACAGAGGTTTTCAGCGGACTGAAAACCAATCTACAACAAAATGAAAGTCGAGGCCTTGCTGTAGCAATCTGCTGGTACAGACTGCACATGAAACTGAAGTGGGTACTGAAACCCCAGAACAACTGCACGCAGAACTGTCAGGCACTGTGGTTCACCTTTACAGCGTCCACATCAGGGGGGCGACACAGGCAAGAAATATGCTTGATTTCATTAAAAACATTTAAAAAGCTACTTAATAAAAGTCTAAATATTCTGAAGTCCTGAAAAATGTGTCAAAAATGGCAGCAAAATGGGTATATGGGGAAATTAATTTAGTAGCTTTTCAATTTATTTCCTGTGCAATTGAAGTTTATTACCACCAGACTGTTCCATTTTGTGATCTTGGGATGGAATCTATCAGCCCCAAATTATATTGCTTTCCAAGCTGGGGTCATAAGCTATGAAGAAACCGACTATCATTATGAATGAAACGATTCTGAGCCATGTCTTTTGCAGTTAGTGTCAAACAGCAGGCAGCAAGTGATATGAAATAAACAAGCAAAAGCTACTTTGTCTGCAAAGGCACATAATGGAGGACTGCTCCATTGTTTCCCAGCATGTGTGTTATACACAGATGTCATTATTGCCGGGAAAAGTCTTCATCTTCGTCCTTATGCAGTATGAGAATGGAGTTACAGGTACAGGTATTACCATGACTAGCTGAGCTTGTTTTGAAGTTCGAAGTTCAGTACGGACAATGAGTCGAAGGCAAGAGTACAATTTGCTGCTCGCACTAGAGACTTTTTCTTTAGCTCAAAAAGCTAATCGTTTCTCGTCAGTAAAAAATAAATTCCCGAGTTTGATTCCCGACTAGGACAATACAGTTTTTGTAGGTTGAGAGTTGAATCCGGAGGGTTACACTGACATTGAGACTCGGATACTTGAAGACCGATCCTGAGGTTGCAGCGGGTTTAGTGGAGCTTTGTTGTGAACTAGTTCACTATGGACAGTGATGTCACTCCTTGGAGTTGAAAACATGAGTACAGTTTGTCCCCCGAGCTAGTCTTTAGCTCAATGAGTTAATCATGTCTCTTGTCAGAGGTTGTACCCCGTGTGTGGCTATGAAGAGACCCAGGTTTGATTCCCAGTCAGGGGTCCTGAGTGTCAAAACAGGATCTTAGGACTTAAACTAAGCTGAAGTCCCAGTCAAGTAAGGAATTGCAACGGAGCCCTGCTAACACAATCACTACCCAAAGACTTATTCAGACCAGTGAATGTAGGAGGTTTCTTCCCTTAGTGTCTCTCAATCTGAGAGGAGTATGACCTGTAAACTCAACGTATTGATTACGTTTTCTCTCCTTTACTTAAAAAAAGTTAAGCTCATCCGTCCTTAACAACAAGGAGCTTCCGTTAGACCTTCCGGTAGCCAAGGCACATATGAGAAAGTAAACGTGAGATCTTCCTCAAAGTTGAACTGAATTTTCACTCCAACGCTTGACCTCCATGCAGACACAATTCCCGTAAAACTCACATGATGTGTGAACATCGCCTACAGCAACAGTGGCATACACAGATCTGCGATACCCTCCCACACAATTTACATAACACATTTGTTTTCGATTTCTCAGACAAAGAGAGTTTTTTTTATACATTAAATAAAATATAATATGTTTTTGGTATTACAAAAAGTAATAAGTCTTTCACGCAAAAGTGCATTGAAAAAGTTTGCAACAATAAACACAAAAAACTAAAAAAAAAGGTCAAGACTTATATTCAATAACTTGAAAGACACTACACTGTGACATAGTAAAAGGAGAAAAAAACACTAAACCGTCTAAAAAAATAAATGCTGCAAAACATTAGATTGAAAAGGACGGGAAAACATTTTTAACAGACACTACAATCTTTCTGAGCCAGTATTGACTGGTCTTATTCTGCATAACATTACTGAGGCTCTGGCTGAAAGCCTTCCTTCCAGTCCATCATCTTTCCTGTAGTTCTCTCCGAGTCTTTCAATTAGAATGATGATTCTTCCATCCCACTGCCTGAAGGACGTGTGTCCTGCCAATTCAAAATCCACCACACACAGAGTGGACGCGCTCTCGCCCGCAGGAAAGCGCCTTCAAGACCCTATGCATTGCCTTAACATCCCCTGACAGAAAGATTCATAGAGAAATGCGGTGTTGCTTATTAAAGCAATCTTCCTTTACAACTTTTGATGAAGTTGAAAGCATATCCATCTTAATAAAATGTCTAAACTCGGACAGTAATGATGCCATTTACAGCAAACAGCAGGTAAAGGTGGGATCACCCCAGTGAGCACAATAATGATGATGCAAACTTGCAGAGTAGTGTTATAGTTAGCTTGCCAAATTGACAGTTTTTTGGATATCTGGACATAGCTTGTTAGCTAGATTGGAACAAACTGCGCAGTTACCTGGCTAACTAACATTAAGACATGTGTACAATGAAGATGATAGCAGAGATACAGAAATATTACATTGGGCATCACCAGCATTTTCTAAGGAACAGGAGATTTTTCAAAGCCAGAATAATGAGCAATTGTAGGCTTAGGTGAACATGAATTTGCAATATTCTTATCTCAAAGATATCCATCAAGTACACAGTAACCTGAATAATAACTTAATAACTCAAACGTGAAGTGCTACTAAAGAAATTTAATCGTAAATTCATTCTGGCAGAGCTAAACAAAATAATAATGGAGTATTGCAAATTTTAAAAAATGTATACCCACTAATATATATCATGATACCGCAATGCTATCACTATAATTCAACAATGGTGAAACGGCCAATCGATGCCCACTTCCATGAACATGATCTCACTTTTCTTTCATCAAGGGACAGATGGGAGTATTCTATTATATTCTATATGCTATTCTGACCAGTTTTGCATATGTTGAATTTTTTCAGCACGACTTTAACATACAATGAAGATCGCTGGCCTCCCATGGGACTCAATTTGTAAAGTAACTTGTCCGAGCATAGATTGATTCCTATTTGGCGGAGTTAGCCGGTTCGAATTCAACTCCTGACATTATCCGATTGTGACCGGGAGAGCACAGCGGAATAGCCACAGCACCACCCAGACTGGGGTGGATCAAGTCGGCAGGGCGTCTCTCAGCCTGGCGCTAACGGGCATCTCCTACCGGCTTCCTGGGGCACTTACAGGCTTGCAGTACCACAGAGAGAGACGTGCCTCTTCTCCAATCAGAGCGGAATCTCTTGTGCGAGATACGGAGACTACAATGTCAAAAAGACTCTAGGGCAACAGGGATTGGAAGAGGCTTGTTTTACTTCCTTACCCTCCCCTGTGCGTGGCAGTTGTAGTGTCAAGCCGAGATATATTATAATATATTATAATATAATTATAATTGAGGATAAAAAAACAAAAACAAAGATCAGTTCATGAAGATTAAATCACTCTCTGATTCTGCCATCATTTTTTTACCATTCTGGCTTTCAAATGAACAAACATAGCCAAACAATGACAAACAAAGACACTCCTTATCACGGCACTGCAAAGGTCTGTAATTATTCAAGGACCTGAGATAAATGCCTTTTCATTTAAAACAACATTTTACTTTCAACTGAGGGGAATGCATGAAGTCCTTATCTCACTTCTCTGTTTTCTACACGTTCTTCGCTACCGAACAACACCAATTTCAGAATTACCCAAATACACTACTGATTTTAACAAACCCACCCGTTACTTCTGACCGGTGCAAAGATACGGCCCAATCTCAATTCTTCCAATTATAGCAGCCTCTTCTGACTTATCCAGTGTGACTTGTGCTACGCTCTTATTCGTAGATGAGATTTAGACAAAAAATGTGAAGCAAACTTGATTGTAACAAAAACAGAAAAGGAAGAACCACTTCCCTTTCCAGGGTTACAAAAACTGACCCTTGTTCAGAGCTGAAGCTGCAATTCAATGCTAAAAACAACTCTGAGCAGATGGACACCAACGGCCCTAAGTCTGATGGTCTGATCAGGAGTGTGTCATACGACAGATGCTTCATCAGGAATATTATGGCTTTTTAAAGAGTTATCATAACACTGGATGCATGTCTAGTTCGGCTTAAAAATTAAGATAAACCTTAGAAAGATCAAGAATTAGTTTACACTTTGGTGCCAAAACCACAGTTAAAGGACCTCACAGAATATGTTGTAGACGCACTTGCCAAAATCTGCACAAATATAAAATTAAGTTATGCGTCACTAATGTATTTTTTTTTCTTCAGAATAAAACAATGGAGCTCTGAACCTCCGAACCTAGTAAATCAGAACCAAATCAATGACTGACATCTAAATCTGAAGATTTAAAGCATCTCAGATGCTTTACTCTCAGTGGATTCTCACGGCTCATATCACAAAGGTAAAGCTTTTCATTAAGAAATTTATGAATGAATACTCTCAACAGCGTCTGTTACACTGTGGGTGCTATGCAAGCAGGTTTATGACACCATTCAATATATAAACACAGCATGTTTTGTTTCGCCCAACATGGCAGTGGTGACCACCAATACACATCATAAGAAAATAGCCATACAGGAAAGTGGATCACATTGACTGAAAACCCAGACGGCTGTTGACTTACCCGAGGTTTGACTGGGCTTCCTGCAGCATGTAGCCATTCACGGCGGACAGCAAGATATCAATCGGTATAAAGACAGAACACACTCCGGCTGTTAAACTGTCACCATGCAACATAAATCCCAAGTGAGATGCAAAGAAGATACAACACATTCCGATTCGTCAGGAAGGAATACATAGACAGACAGTCCTATCCTGTTTAATTTTGTCTAATGTCTTGAGGCATTTACCATAAAGGGAAGGGTGGAATAATTTAACTATATTAACAATTGTTTTGGTTGCTAAGCTACAATGGAAAAAATATGCACTCAGTATAAAGATACACAACACAATCGAACTTAGCTACAAAATACCCGAAGCCGCTAAAAAAAGACTATAATTTCATTGTGCTTTTCTATTCGTTTGTTTCACCCCCCCGATCCTGTTTCTGTTTTAATGGCGTTTTTATGGGTTCGACTCTTTATTAGGACTGACTATTACAGATGTTCTTCTGTTTCACCAGTAATGTGAATCCCCAAAAACGGCTAACACACCCTTGAGTCAGAATTGATCAATATCAAGAAAACAGACAGCATTCTGAATAACACAGCAGAAAGGCCAGCATTTCCCTTTCAGAAATTTACAGTATACCCCCTGATACCACCAGCCAGCGGGTGGCGAGCTAACCGCGTGACCAGAATGATCTTCCGTGTTGCTGGTTCCTAGGGGGAAAATTGCTGCTGAGCCTTCGAGAAAGGCACTTAACCTTTAAAACTAGCCGTCAGCTGCCATCAGCTGCCAAACCCAAGTTCATCCCTCTAATTCCAAATATTATTTTTCAACTGTGATTTACTCATTTATTTCTATAAGGTTTTATATTGGCCTAGAACTCCACTAGAGCCCCACGTAACTGCTTGTATGCTACTGTTGATGTTTGAACTTTACTGTTCACGTCTTCTTACAACCAAGGGCATCTAGTCTTGACAGCCATGTACATCGCTGTAGATAAAAGCAGCTGCCAAAGACATCATTGCACATGTATTGGCATGCCATTGAGCATTAAGTACATGAAATTGAAGCCAAAAATATACATAGCCTTGTATGGTACTTCAAATGAGAATAGAGTAAGTCTCCATTTCACAGTGTGGAACGATAATGTATTAAAGTTTGGATAACAAGAAGCATATGAAAGCGATTCGGCTGCCCAATTAGGCCAAATGGGCCGCATTGTGCCCATTGAAAACCAGGGCTGTAATCAGGAAATAACAAAACTTGCAAAACAAAACTCTCTCGCTCTCTTTTGTAAATACTGAGAGGGGTTTTATTCCCCCTAGTCCCCACTCCCCAGCCAACTCCCATGAGTAATCCGACACTGCAGCAGACACTGCAACAGACAAGGCAGAAACTGAAAGCTGCAGGAGATGGAGAATCAGGCAGACTGAGGCAGTGACATTAGGGAGCTTACCGGCATACAGGTGCATGCAAGACTGAGCAGCTCTCTTCGCCAGCAACAGCCCCTGAAGCCAGCCATCTAAGGAGATGTTGGAGTGCCCTCAAAACGCAGTCAAAATAGCTTTTATCTCTCTCTGATCTTTCAGTTCTGTTGTTTGTTTTTAAAGCATCGTGCCTCCCTATCATCATTTCTGTAAAGGGCCACAGGGCTCCTCCCTGAGCAGCAGAGAGTTGTCGAAGCTGACTTCTAAAGTTGTTGATAACAGATATTGCCGTTCTAGGATCATTGTTATTTTTTCTTGGTCCCCGTCAATTAAAGAAATGCCATCCTGTTTCATGTGCACTTTCAAACGCTTATGGCCCTGAACATCCATGAAACACTGAACAGGGGCAGAATATAAAACAGAATATTCCTGCTCGGTGGGTCGAGCGCTGAACAAAGCAATACTGTATATAAAGGGGGGTCGGGTCACTGAGCAGAGATCACCCAAGAGAGAGGGATTATGTCTGCAGTGCATGATAACAATGGGGAAGAGTCTGAAAGGGGGCTTTCTTTTCCCAAAGGTGGAGGGGGTGTTTACCAGATCAGCTCTCAACGGCGGTCCGTGGTGAGAGAGGGAAATCGGGGACGTCTCTGTGGGTCAGAGCCTCACGAGGTAGCTGCGCAACCAACTTCATCTGATCCCTAAGTATGTGCATGAGTGTTGCTCTGCACCTAGACTGAAGGAACTTGTCCTAAAGGTGACACAAGGACCCCAATTGTCAAGGGATGTCAAAGGGCATGGGCACTGCTCTCTGGGAATATCAACGGCCCTTTCATTGTAATCTTCAAGAAATAAAACAAGAATGCCCCTCCACCATTGCTCCTTCATGTTGATTTCTCTGAGAACTGTTTCTTAGCTCCGCTTAGTCACGCAAGACCTTGGTAAAATTTAAGGCAAGGATCCCGGTCCTGGAGTTCTCTCGTTCAAGGTAGTCTAGGGTCTAAATCTACAAAAAAAACTAAATCTACTAAATCTGCCTCTTTAAGTTAAACCAATCACTTATTGGGAACTAAGGTAATCTGAATCGAACACAGTTTTTGTTGATAAGGAGCAATAAAAGTCTCATCACAGAATTTGGATAACATTCAGAAGTCACAAACCAATTGGCTGCCTCAGTCACCAGGTGGCTTCACATAACAGGGGACAAGCGATTGAGGGTGTTAAGGCTGCTTGATTGGGGATTGCAGGGGTAAGGATTAGTGGAAATGGTAGAATGCCCAAACGCACAAATGTTCAACATAATCAAACTTTGGGCCTAAACACTTGACTGGCTGCACAACTGAACAAATTAACTCGAAATGTAATCCAGTTTCATTAAGTCAACTTTTTTTTCCTTGGTAGCTTCCCAGAAACACTATCTCTGGCGCAATTAGCAATTTTTGAATTAAATTCCTGATTTGATTGAACAGAACAGTCACCAAAGGAGCCCCTTCGACCATTAAATTGCTCATAGCAACTTCCTGTAGCAAAAAAACTGCAAGACCATCGCTTCAACATGCTGCTCAGTAACAATCAACACCTTTACCCACAACATCCAAAGTACTCTTTTTTGAATGCTCCATTCATTGCTCATTCATTCAGGAAGTGCCCTGCCTTGACGAGAATACAATTGGCCAGATTTCGGTCCAGGTCATTCTTACTAAATTTGGTCAACCTGCTGGTTTTAAGGTGGATAAAAGCACCAGCATGATTTATTTGGTGTAATTTGCCAAATGGGGGTAAAAACAACAGCAGGGATTTGTAGACAAACAGAGGCTAAACTGGGGCAAATCTGGGGCACCATCAATCACTCGCTCTAGCCTGTGAGAAACGGGCAGGGAAACTGGGTCCCATTTGGATGACTTCACGTCAAGCCTCCATTATCACCGCCCTCATTTCCCACCAGCCACTCTCAAGGTTTGCAAGGACAAGAGGGATGATCCCTGTGGCGGCGCTCCAAGCAGCTAATAAACAGCCAAACTTTCAGGCCCACAGGGCTTTGCACATAATCACCCCGTCGCTCTTAATACGGAGCGGCAAACTATGGCCAAATAGGCCAGAAAATCTCAGAATTATACACAGCCTAGAATTTGTATTGTGTTATGAAATAATGTGAACCTAGAGAGAACAGAGAGATGGTATACCTATGAACCTGACTAAAAGGCAGAGAAGAATAAGAAATTAAGGGTTGGGAAACATTGGACGTCAGTTCTCCATTTACCCTGCATACCTGCAGCATGAACACTGATTTCCACACCAGTCTTACTTGTGAGATCATTTGCCTCATTACAAGGATAATAAACATAACCATCAGAAAATCTACTGGAATAAACTATAATTTTACCACAAAGCTGAAAACGATCCCTAAATAAAACCATCAAATCTGTCAGAAATAATTCATTTACCTAACGTGATCTCATACACATTATTTAGCTGGCTGAAATACAAAATTGAATAAAGTTCAAAACATTTAATTGGAAATAACCATATCTCCAATGTCTCCAGGTACAATCTGAACCAGTAAATCGCATCCATTCAAAAAACAATTACGAGAGTAAAACCTTTTAGCTGGTCAAGGGTTTTTCTATGCCTAAACAGTAACTTTATGAACCTCAGTGAAAACTCATGACAGCATTTGAAACGGTGCACAACCCAGTCCAAATAATGTCTCAGTAACCCTGGAGGATAGCTCTGAGTGTTTCTCATTCCTGTCACAGAGGGTGCCTCAGCCGCAAGCGATGGCCGAATTCAGATAACACACCTAACAGGGAAAAACAGCGCCTTTGTCGAGCCTGGCAAGGAAGACAGGAAGCTCTGACTCTAGAGCTCCGGCACCACCGGGGGAAAGAATAAAATGGCATTGATCACGTTTTGCCTTTCGTTGAACCCCATGACCCCATGCGACCGCTGCTACTGGCTCACTTCAAAACCTGCCACTGAATTCAAATAGCAAGGAGACGCGCTTGGACCGATTCCCTGGGATGATGGCTTGTTTCTCTTCCAACCGGAAGCCTCCAGCACACACAGCCCGCCCAAATGCCAGCCATTCCTCCTGCCACCACTGAACGGCACTCAAAGAGGAGAGGGTCGTCGGCATTCCAGCTGCCATTTGTGTCCTCCTAATGAATGAACACACAAGACAATGAGACCGATTGAGAGAACCTCAATAGTGTAGCGGATAAGAAAACATACAGCCCACTCCGTCTCTTTGAAGCCTCAGCAGTTTGGGAAGGGGAAAAAAAAAAAAAGGAATTGGTTCAGGGCTAACCACGGAGAAGTTGCAGAAACACATTTAAAAACAGTGGTTGTCAATGTCATTAGCCTGGCATTCCCGAGCACACCAACAGTGTGCACATAAGCACACTCGCTCATGGTTGCAGGTCTTTCACACATTAAAGATTTATGCAGTCAGAAGCCCTAGGCGATTACCCAATATTTTTATGCATGCTATGCGACTGAAGAGAATGTGATAACGCACTGCTAACGTAATTAGCTTCGCAAAGAGTTTTTCTACGCAGATATGACACTGTTTACATTTAAACCATCCAGTCATAATCAGACACAGTCACAATTGTTTAGGCTTTTGCTGTATGGACTAGAAACATGAAAAAGGCACTGAACAGATAAAAATATCTTAATACTAATTCTATGACTGAATGAGATCAAGCAAGGGTTTAGAAATATCTTTCTTATTAAAGCAGTTCTTCTAAAGGCATGATTTAGATGCGAGTCGAGAATCACTCAGGTTAGCCAAAGGCGACTATAAACTGTTGAAATTCAAATCAGAAGTAGTAGTTAATATCTGCTGTCGGTAAATCAATGTCTAAAAGTCTGAATATGCCAAAAACTTCCTGGCAAACAATATGTGAGGAACAGTTATTTCCCTTATCACTCTCAGGACTGAACTGTTATTGATCATGTGAGTAATCTCTCTCTCTGCTTTAAAATCCCTCACAATCACACTGACTTTAACAGTAATACGGGGCAGCATGTGATCAATAGGTACGCATGGCCCTCATAAGGGGGGTAATAAAGTTTTGTGCTGGAGCTCAGAGTGCGGCTCTGAGCGCCCCAGCAGCCGCAGTGATGTCAGGTACCAATCAAAATCGTATCAGCAATTTCACAGGACAAAGGGCAGATTTCTCTCATGAAGAATTTGATGGCATTGAGCTTAGGAAGAAGGAAATAAACCTTCAAGAAGAAATGGATTTATTCAGCCAGTGAAACAGAGGGGAACTGTGGGGATTCAGGCAAAGTGTCACCAGAAGACAGGCGCAAAAGCTGCTAGCCTTTTTTCAGCAGCAAACTACAACTTAGCAGATTTGAATTTACGAACAAGATCTAACGGCTCCGTTTATAATGAAGTACCGTTGCAGGTTCATTAAAACAGTAGTCGCTAACAAGTTCCCCAATAAGTCTGATACAGAGAAACTACATTCTGAATTTGTAAGATCTATACATTCAACCAATCAATAATTTTTTATTTTTTTTTTTAACACGCGTGACCTTCCTGTAACATTCGCCTCAGGGCCACCACGGTTTATTTTCCTATAACTACTTGGCTCGTCGAGGATTATCATTACATAACCCGCAATCTCCACAGTTTTCAGGATGGGGGTTGCATTTTAAGCGCACCCGCTCTGCATGTGTAGTATCATTCCAACTGGAGTGGACAAGACTATGCTCCCAGGGCCAATAGCTCCCTCCTCCCTCATAGGATGTATTCAATGAGCTGTGAAACAATTGATCTGCAAGGATTAATCAAGGCAATTAGGATCAAAAGTGAAAGCCTGTAATTTTACCGTTACCAAGTGTGTCTTTTCACTAGACAGCCTACTTGCTTTGCCTTCATCTTCACTACTGGGGCAATGTGTGTAGCCAAATGGCCTAATTTCAGCCCGCTCCCAATTAAGGGCTAAAGGACAGATCAACAGCCCTGCAAAGTAAAGTTGTTTGTGAAGGGAGACCCTCATCTGCTCGCTGCCTCGCACTGGGTCGTTTAACACACCTCAGCGCACTGCACTTTCCTGAATAGTGTGACGGCACTGCAGCCTGAGAATTTGGTAAACCGGGAGGCGCCGGACGCACCGTGGAGCGTGAGGAATCACAGGTGAGAACAGCCACCGAACAGGCCCGTGGTGGAAAAGAGGGCTTGCCTTTAAACCTCAGCTCCATGTTGGTTCCAAAGAGGGATGAAAAGCCCCATGCGGCAATCGCTAAGACTCCCCATCATGCAGCACAAAGTCAAGGAAGGGCCTGGGCACTAGTGAAAAAAAAAACAATTCCAGTTTCTACCAAACCGTTAGAGCTATCACTTGAATCAGACTGAATGTGCATCAAAGGTGACTTTTATATTGTGAGGGAGGAAAACCGAGCTCAACTCAGAGACCAAAATGCTTAAACACCACTTTCTCCAAGGAAAGGCACCAGCTGAGAGAACAGCCAAGTCAACCCACAAAGTTACACAGCGTTGTTTACTTCTTTATCATTGCTTTGAACAACAAGGTGTGATACAAACATACACATCATACCTCACTTGTCAGGAGTGTGAGACACATACTCATTGTGGGTTTCAAGGAGCTTGTGCAGTCGTATCTGAAGCATGCCAAACAACATCCTCACAGAGAAACGTGTTTTAAGGGAGGGTGACGGGCGCTTTCATCACAACCGGAGCGTGGATGCAGTAAGGGTTTGGACAGAAGGGCTTGTGAGAGACACCGTGGAAGAGCATCATGCGGATTTGTTACGTACCTGTCTCTGGGAAGAGAGGACGGGCAATGTTGAGCCCCCGCCCTAAAACAAGTCATGTGTCCGGCAGCTGACGCCACTGCTGAGCGTGAATGAGAAACATTGGCGATTAAAACACAGCCAGAAGTTAAGCGTCTTAGTTAAAGGAGTGGCATTCCATGCACACGCATGTCTGCCAAAAACATCCACAAAGCCATTTCACTGCTATCTAATACCTCTCTTCTTCTCTTTCCTTTGGGTCTGTATTTGCAGGCTTCATTCCTGAAAAAAACACCCGAGTTGTCAGAACAGTGCTAAAGCATTCCTAGCTTTGATTTTGAGCCTTAGCCTGTCTCCGGGGGTTCGTAGCCTCATCCCTCTTCCCTTCAGGACACGTCCTTGGTCTACCTCTCTAGACACCCACCCCTCCCACCTCTGAAAAGATGCAAGAGAGATCATTCAACTTTTACTGTGCTCCGTTTCTCCCGTCCTAACGTCAGTTTCTACATTTTTTTATTTAGAAAAAAAAAAAACAGAATAATGCCAGGATCAGAGGAGACGACGAGCCTCCAGGGTCCGGCAAGACAAGAGGCAATAAACGATCCGGCTGCAGGTGGTCAGACAGAATCTCTCTCTCCAAACCTGCAAAACCAGGACGTGGGTAAAGAGCCCCATTTAATCCAGTAAAGTTGTGTGTTTGCGGTAATTCAACCTGCCTGCTTTATCCGTAATTGATAAACGCACTTCTAATTAACTTTAATCCCTTCTCAAGGGTGGATATAAGCACCATTAGAGTGCTGCAATATTTTATGAACCATCCCAAGCTGTGTAACTGGCTTTCATAACCAATTCATTCCTTTTCTCTACTGTTAAACAATGCAGTACTGTACTACATTTTGGTTTTAGCACCATATTTATTACTATTCCACATTTTATGCATTTGCTCGGCGGACACACTGTACCATCCATATTCTATTCACCAGAGAAATTTAGATGAAGCTCCTTGCTTTGGGGTGGGTCAGTAGTACCCCCCCTGCAATGTCTGATTCACTAGTACATGACACTAACGCCTGATTCTACTTGATGACAGAACGTGATGTAACTGCGTAAATATGCTACACATCAATCACATATGCAAATCATCTGAATAATACATTTTTGAGTGACAGACAAGTGGCCAGGAGCATGCTTGCTGTACCAGGCAATGTTGGACAGAAAGTTGTTCCACAGCCAGAGGCGATATCCAGACGACCCTGTATGTCACGGCAGAGACCCGCCACTGTGAGCGATGTTAAAAAACCCACCCTTTCAGGCATGTATGAGCACTGGAAGCTGCAGGGAGGGAGGGGCCTGCCAGCCCAGGAACAGAGATTAAGATGCTGTGATTATTAGCAACACAGATAAATTAAGATGTCACCTTCCCTGGGAGGCAGCCAAGCTAGGGTAAGGAGGTTCATACCTCAGCAACGCCATGTGTTTTACTGCCATTGGTTCTGGGCAGAAAAGAAAACGACATCAGTCTTACTGGCTGGTTTTCTAGCCCCCATGTGAGAAAGAGTCAATCAACAACCGAAAGTTGACTGCCCATGCCTTGTGTGACGTATTACAGACTTCATACAGTTTAGCTTATGAAAAAACCAAGCTCTGAACCAAACGCAGTCCTGAAGTACGTCTCACCATGTCCTTGTACCACCAGGACTTAAATACACCAGGTCTTTCATGCGTTGAGTAGAATTCCATCAGTGTTTGTTTGAAGGAACCAGCACGCCAGAAGAAGATTATCAAGGGACATTATGCTTAGCACGCAGAGCGGCATTCTCCTGGCTCATTTCATTCTTCCCCTCATAAAATCTACTAAATACAAACAAAACAAAATTAGCTACACTGTCTACTGCATTCAAAGTCAAAGATTTGCAGAATCTCAAGACAAACAATCAGCAGCCAACTGCAGGTTTTAACCATGGGACTTTGTACAATGGTACAAACCTCATATAAGGGGTTATTGCAGAATTTTGTGTGTAGAAAGCCGTATAGCTACATACATTTTGAAATAAACAAAGCCGGCTTGTCTTCAACCTCTCAGCTAAAGACAGATGAAGGATGAATTAACTGGGTAAAGGCCAGTAAAGACACCCGCCCAAGTGCATACTGAGTCCGATGACCTGAAATTCGCAGGTTTGGATCCACGTGAACACGTCACATGACGATTGTGACCGGGAGAGCACAGCGGCAGTGCACTATAAGCCGCGTGCTGACCGGGGGGGCGGGCAGGGAGCCAGTAAGGCTTTTCCCGGCTCATCACGTACCTGCATCTCCTGACAACAGAACCTTCCGTGCAGGATTAGCCTGCAGAATGCAAAGAGACTGTGGGCTTGAAGGCAATGTGTGAGGAGAGACCAATCATACTTCTTCCTCACCCTCCCCATCTGGGTTTGCAAGATGCACACAACAAGCCAAGATACAAGCACAGTTGGAGATCCCTAATTAATAAAAATAAATAGGATGAAGACACTGTTTCATTATTCATGCCATTGTTAGTTTTAATATACCGAATGTATCTGACACAATCAATTTGTAAACAGCTCGTTTTAACCTGTGTATATTTGTTTTGCTGTAACTAAAGGCTTATGGCTGTAATAAAAATGTATTGTAATTTACAGTTAATCATACCTACTGGATGCAAAATTACAATTAATCAATCTGTTGAACTGTCAGATGTGGCTGTTTCTAATATGACTGTTGTTCTCATATGACTGTTTATAAAAAGGTATTGATAGCAATAGGAATAAGAAATTCTTCTATTTTGTGTAGACAAATCACATTGATCACTGTACTGATTTATTTAATTTTATTTAGTGCGTTGAGGCAAAGTCCAAACTCTAAAATGTTGCTGACTACATGCAAACTGGTAGTTCTGGTTGAAAGAGCATTAGCTGTTTGCATAGGTATCTCTTGCCATTTACTACGAGCCAACCCCTCGTCTGTAAGTGCTTAGCTAGCAGTCTATGTCTGCAGGTGTCAGTGTGCTGGAGTCCGTGTCCGGCGTGCAGGTCTAGGTCTGGTCTGAAAACGCTGGTTGGAGAAAAGCTGTGTTTCCGCGGTGCTGACGAGATCAGCAGGCAAGCTGATGATGGATAAAAAGCCTGTTACCATGGAGATTTGAGGTACCACTGCATCACAGAAACCCAAGGACTGAAAACCGTTGACGTCACAGACTTCCCCTCTACGAGACCCTACACCAGCAAAATAACAATAACGTAGCAACCACATGATTTACATTAGGCTTTGCTTTATTCTGATCATTTAGAAATTATCAGCTGAGCTTATCCTCAATATTCAACCCAATACTTTTTACTTTTTGACCTCAAATACAAGCAAAACCGTTTCAATTTCAATTTTTGTTTATACAGTCAAAACAAAGTATTTTAAGAAGTAAAATTTCAAAGCAACTTTTCACTAATTCGAACAGCCGTGTGGAACCGAGAAGCCACTAAAAGCTCTAAACTACGTAACTTACTGCAAGGACCAAAATTGTCCAAGGCGTCTCTAAAACTTCTGTGTGAAATATGTTAAATGAAACCCGAATTCTGGCACTCTGGTCCTTAGTAAAAATATACTTCAATGACCAACTGACAGGTCGCAATAACTTTCATTTGCAGTCTGGATTGTAGATGGGTAGGCAGGTGGTACTGCTAAAAATATCTGGGTTTCAGCCGACAAAAATCCAGCAGTTAACAAGGGCATATGCACAAATACCCATCATCTAAGATCTTAAGTTCACCTGTGCTGCCCAATCCTTTGTTGCAAGCACTTGGGGACTGCCAGTTCATGAATTTCTCCTTATAAGGACATCTGCTTACAGCCATTACTAACAGTCCAAACGAGGCCTGAAACCCCCAGCTATGTGTTCATGACCCAGGCATCCACCCTGAAACTCAATAACAGCTTTGTTCTCCCATCTTTATGATCTTAACCATTGAGTTCATTATAAGGACATACAGTGACGCAAACATGCATTTTTATTACGTGGACATGTCCTGCAAGTATGTGACCCTCTCACTTATTCATTTCTTAAAGCGTCAGTGTTAGGGTAAGGATCTTTGAAATCTGGTAAAATTTTCTTCAGCATTTTTAACAAAAAAACGCATTCATTATGGATCTCCACAATCCTGTCCTTAAACATGAAAGCCAGGCAAAACAACTGTGAATTTAAACAGTTTCTTCAGCAAGTCCAAAGGAGACCTACCATATATCCCTAAAGCTGGCATTTAATATTAATTGCAACACAATGCATTTTTCCCACCTATTTAATAAAGTCCATCACAGCTCTGTAAAGAAAGGAAGATACCCTCCGTGAACTTTGTGAATCTCATCCTACAGTCACAGCTAAGATGATTCAAACATGGATTTAAGTTATGCTGTCAAATTCTATTGGAAACCAGTGTTGAAATAAATTGTTCAAGGTGGAGCTCAGAAATGACCAACAGTGCTCTCTGCCTCTCAGAACTAAACATAGAACTTAACATAGATGCTATTATCAAAAAGAAAAAGTCTGCCTGTTCTTTGGACCTGACGGAGACATAACTGAAAGAACCCCACTGGCGATCCTAATTTTTGTGCTTTGCACATTACAAACTCTAGACGCAAACAAAAAAAGTGTACCATATGTACTCAAGGCATCCGGACTGCTTGTACCACGGTCAAAAGGTGACAAATCCAACACTATATAATATATATAATAACTTTCCGATAACGCACGTAACTAATTATAGTAATATTGAAACATTTGCAACTACATATATTATTTAATGAGATCTCAAAAGGTGACAAATCCAACACTAAATAATATATATAATAACTTTCCGATAACGCACGTAACTAATTATAGTAATATTGAAACATTTGCAATTACATATATTTTTTAATGAGATCTCAAAAGGGGACAAATCCAACACTATATAATAGTAGTATGAATCATTGATTTACACCCTGGAAATTACTAATATCTGCTTGTACATAGCTGAAATTTATTGAGTAATTTTATATGAGCTTTTAGATGAGCTTGGCGCTGGCTTCGAATCCGGGTCAAGTTCAAATCTGGCTCGGGTCCTGGCTCTGTGTGGATTTTGCAAGTCGTCCCCACGTTTGTTTGGGTATCATGCGGGCATTCCTGTTGTCCAAAGGTGAGTTAAATGGACTGGCGACAGTGAAATAGGCCCCATGTGTGAGTGTGTGACTACCTCCTCTGAAACCCTGAATGAATTAATACCGACCTCTGAGACATAATGTAAAACATTGTTTTTTTTTTAACTCACCTTGTTGAACAAAGTTGCCATGTGAATTAATTGAAAACAAAAGTTAAAATAGGTCAATTTGAACATTATGTACTCCTTAGGTATCCTGATATTACTTGTGTTTTTGAGAGCTCACCTGCTAATCGAATACATTATTTTTCATTCTTTACGGGATGCATTTCTAAAAGAGTAATGACAGAGACGGAGGTTTCAGAAGATTGTGAGGATCTGTATGGTGCCTTTCAGGACCACCACAAAGGAGGGAAACACCTCAATCCAGCGCCAATGTGTAGGACCAAGATGGGTGATTCACAGCAGACATTTAGTGCCAGAAAGCTCACCAACATGTTTATGACTTAATCATCGATATTTACGGCCCTAATTACAAACAAATTTTCCAGTGATTTTCAATTAGTTAAGTGGTTAATGTCTCGTGCCACTCATCTGGTACTATAATTAGTATTAACTATCTGCTAGGGGTTAAATATATTGAACGGTTGAACTGTATTTTTAAAACTATATGGTACCACTACCATGGTATCCCAGTACAAATACAATGCATCATGTTTTAGTATTTCATTATGTATGGAAGAACATTGCCTATTTTATGTGGACTTGCTTTATTGTCAGATAACCAATACAAGCTGGCAGTCTCATTTTTATGTTTACCACTTTTTTGGTTCACCGCTTCATCCATTCAGGCCTCAAAAGCTTCGACTGACAGCTTTGTTGTTTCGAGAACCTCCTAAATAGGTTAGCCATGTGCACATGTGTACGGCTGGATGGTCACGGAAGAAATTCAATGCTGTTAAGTTTCGGAATGGTGTAACGGCCATCTGTACAGAGCCTTCATCAAGGATAGGAGAGAATTTTCCATCTGGCCTGGTTTACCCATTTATCGAGATCATCCGCAATAGGTCATCAGGTACAACAGGCTGCATATTACTGTTATTTTTCACTACCGAGCATGCGTAGCGGCCTACGCACAATGTCAATAGCATCCACTGCGGGACCCGTCTCTCCGTCAGGCACAAGTGAGCAGAGGGGGCAGGCCCACGGGGGATTCAGAGCAAGCTGTCCTTTTAAAATCGGTTTTGTCTTCTAGGAAGTAAGAAAATCTGAGAGCGGGAAACCACAAAGCGTTCCTTTTTTGGTTTTGTTTCGTATCTCCCGTATGTCACAGACTAAAAAATAAATGCGGACCCGTCCTCCATGAGAACTACATATCATCACCATCACTTCCCAAACGTCTGCCTTTTTTTTTTACAAACTCAAAACTTTTGAAGAAAATATATTAGGAAGACTTAATGAAAGCCAGCAGGGAGAAGAAGAATACGCCTGATAACATCCGATATTCCTTGGAGCTTTACAAAAATCTGTGACGCTGCTTGTTTTTAACAGTCGGCAATTAATAATGGAAGACATTCAATGCCTGAGGTGAGAGAATGTTCTGAGTGGAGTCCCCAGGAGTCTAAGTAAAAAACAATGGTCAAAGGGGCATGTACAAGGTTCTTCAAGCACTGACTCCGGTGGATTCCCAAACTCTGTTCAAAACTAAGCCTTTATCAATAACAGCGCAGCGCATTATTTATTTTACTCATGATAAATTATGTAAGAAAATAGTTGCAGATCAATATCACAATTTATCTTGTAAATATTGTAAATATAAACATCTACAACTAATATATATATATATATATATATATATATATGGACAGTATTGAAGAATAAAGGAACTGCCCATGGCTCTGAGGTAAGTCATTCACTTACTGTTCCACCACTCTCAGGCAAAGCAAAGCAAAACGGGCCCCATTGCTTTGACTTGCTTGAGCTGCCTCTCCCCCAGTCTACTTGTGATGCCTTAGCACGTCTGACAGAGAAAAACACAGCAGGGCCGTTTTGGTAGACTGACTCACCAGCCATTTCAGGATAACCGAGCAGGTCAGCAACGACCCCAGCCAAGCCCTTTCCTGAGAACTCTCTCGATGCGACAAGAGATAGGGAGGAAGCTGGGATAGAGGTTTCACCGTGAAAACTGGAATCGGGAGCAAGGCGGTGAAGGCGGTTTCTCTGACACGGCGTTGCCTGTCTGAAGGTCTGCCGATCACAGTGCAACTGACTCAAATCCTAGGGGTTCAAATCTGTACGCCTGTTCTTGCAGAGGTTTTGAGCAACATTTCAGTGCGGTGGCCTGTTTCTACAAGGGACACTTTGTCACATCGTGGAGTCACCTTGCGGAGATGTAAAACTGGCCCAAAGTATTCTATGAATTTCACCTTCCTACTGACATGATTTTCTGTTCACTAAACAATCTCACACCACCAGCTGACTTTCAATTAACCATTCAACTGGGGAATGAACTAAAGCTGAATTGTGGGTTGAAATCAAATAGAACTTGACATTGTGCATTGATTAGTTTCAATTTAAATTCTAATTTAGTGCCACATACTGGATTTTTACTTTAAAAAGTTTCATTAGTTGGTTATAAATGCAATCCCTAGACACAATTTTCATTTCTTTAGGCACGACTGTGCACAAAATATAGCACTGGATGCAATAAAGAACACATTTAAAGGGAAAGGCAAAACAAAACATTGAAGACAAAAGATTGAAAGGTAATATTGTTACTTTACTTATTTTCATGTATAAGTTTAAATAAAACACCTTAATAAATAGCCTACATTCTCAAACAAAATTAACCCTAACAAATTTATAATGGATTTAAAAAAAAATTCTTATTATATCAGATGCAACCCAAATGACTTAAAATCCATAAAATCATAAGACTGGATATTTACTGATGCAATTTGGACAAAAAAACATGATCTTTTGAATCTGAACTGATAAACCCCTGGCTATATATCCACCACCTAACCAGAATGCCTCTCTGCAGCCTAAAACCCAAAGCAAATCACTGCATTTGCCTGTCTGAAGGTCTGCTGATCTTAGGGGTTCAAATCTGTACGCCTGTTCTTGAAAGTTTTGAGCAACATGGCGGTGGCCTGTTTATACAAGGGACACTTTGTCACATCGTGGAGTCACCTTGCGGAGATGTAGACCATAAAACTGGCCCAAAGTATTCCATGAATTTCACTTTCCTACTGACATGATTTTCTGTTCACTAAACAATCTCACACCACCAGCTGACTTTCAATTAACCATTCAACTGGGGAATGAGCTAAAGCTGAATTGTGGGTTAAATAAAATAGAACTTGACACAGTGCATTGATTAGAAAGATCAATTCAATTTAAATTCTAATTTAGTGCCACATACAGGATTGTTGCTTTAAAAAGTTTAATTGGTTGCTTAAAAATGCAGTCCCAGGGACAAATTTCTTCAGGCACAACTGCGCACAAAAATATCGCATTAGATGCCATTTAGAACACATATTCAGAGAGAAGGGCAAAACAAAACATTGAAGACAAAAGACTGAAAGATAATACTTATTTTAGTGTAGAAGTTTAAATAAAAATCTTAACCAGTACATTCTCATCCTAAATTCATCATGGTATTTCAAGACATTGAAAAACTAATAAGTTCACTAAATGGTACACAACTGCACTGGTTTAAGATTATTATGATTCTTATAAAATCAGATGCAACTCATAACAATGCACATGATTTGAAATACACCCATTTATACAGCTGGATATATACTGAAGAAATTAGGACTAAAAACATTATCCGTTGAATCTGAAACGACCCTCTTATAACCCTCTGGTTATAAATCCACCATCTTAACTGGCATGCCTAAACCCCCAAGCAAATCACCACACTTTCCATCCAAATGATTTGCAGAGATTAGTTTGAGTACTGCTTTTTTTCCCCACCATTTATATTCCAGTGGTTCCTATTCAGCGACGGTGGAGGTAGAATAGCCTTTTATCTGCTGTAGATACAATCCCCTCAACACCTTTTTCTCTTTCCATATGTTACATCCCTTTTTAGCAAAGTTCTCCCATTCCCCAGCAAAAATTGGACTGTCCATGGCCCATTCAAGGCCAGATTACATTACCTCAAAGGACATTTATCCCATGATGCTTCGCGTTCCAGTCGTAACACCTTATATCACTAATTTTAGCTTGAAAAATGATAGCAGAGAATGATAAACCATACAAGAATCGCAAGTGCAGAATTGCTGGTTTCAGTTTTCTCAGGCAAAATAATTCAGCACAACGTTTTATGATAATGGTTAAATGCAAAATCGTTCGCCGCATTTGCAGCATTCTACTCTCTGATTGTCAGCCTGTAGTGGGCCCCAGGAAGCTGTGTGGAGGGGTAAACACAACACATCAGCAACAGGTCCTTATAGAGTAGTGCAATAAGGGTCTGCAAGGTCCGCCGTCCACTTGCAATATCAATGCTCAGTTTACTCACAGGAACCAGCCATGCATTACGCAATGCCTTAAACCACCTCTAAATAATTCCTAAATCAGAAAATGTCTTAAAAAACAACGTTAACATTTTCTAACTAGCACCAGAAAAACTATTTTAGTAGTAAAATAACAGAATTCTGGAATATAAATAGCAACAAACAGTTGTTGTTTTGTAGCTCAAAACCAGAACAGCTTGGCTTTTTGGCAGAGGGACTACAGACGGCACTGCTGCTGGCTTTATAAGCATTTGAAGCTCAGCATAGTCAGTGCAGTCACACTGCAGACTGCATTCTTTATCAGTAACGCGAAGTAAGCAAGACACCTCGACAAGCAAGGTGCTCTACCCATTTTCTCTGAAGACAACCATTCACATCACGAAGCATGAATGAAAAATCCCTTCACTGCACTTCCTGTAAGACTGCATACTGCTTAGTTTTAGCTTGCTTTTTGGAGAGCACTATACAATTTAAGTACTGGTGATGTTCACATTATTTGAATGTAACTCATCTCTAACAGCATGTGGCATAGTGATAAAGGCACTATGGGAGGGGGCTCTGCTGCTGTATTCCTGAGCAAGGTTTAATACTCAGCTGTATATGCTGTATATGCTGCCCTGAAAACAGGCATCAGCAAATAAGTCATAATAATGCCAGATGGGCATTTTCTTATCAGAGCGTTTAAATAAAAAAATCAAATGGATACATTTCACACTTCTTCACTTTAATTTTGTTACCTCCAGCATACATCCGTTCAGTAAAAGGCAAAAAAACAAGCAGAGTATTATTACGATTTCTTCCTCCCTTTCCAGGCACACACCTTTGAGGATAACAGGCAGAACAGACATGGGAGACAGCGTCCTGCAGACAGAAAGGAGGACTGCTCTCAGCAGTGCTGAGGTTTCAGACAGACAGGCTCACACATCACTTGGACCAGGCACTTGTTCGGACACCGGGGCCAGACAGCCATTACTAGCAAAGCCTTCCTCTCCCACACTACAATGATGTCCTGTAGGCCTAATCCATGCAGGTAGGACAGGGGATCTCCTAAAGACACAGGTTTCTCCTCGCCTCCAGGTGTCTCCGTTTCTCCATCTCTTTTAATAGCAGAGGAACAGGTTTCAGCTTCCAGTGAAGATGCAGATTTTAACATGACTCTCACATTGTGAGAACAGGTGTATACTGTGCCTTTCCACCTTTCAGCCACCATACCTTCCCATCATGTTTTAGTCAGAACTTGAAAGAGTTGAACGTGAAAGAGTTACTGGAGATACCCAGCTATTCCAGTCACGTATTCCAGGCAAAGACATCATGCATTAATGAGTACTTGACAGTAGTGCGTATCCACTTACATGAAGGTAGTCATAATTCTGTAGCTGTTTGTGGAAGTTAGCTAGTAAACTTGTTCTTGTTTAGGAAATTAGCTTATATACAAATATTATCCAAAAATAAATAATTTGGCACAAATACGTTTAAGATTTTAATGCAGTAAAGAAAAAAAATTACATTCATGAAATACTAATCATATTTAACTAGACTTTGATTACCAACTTTTTTATACCAGCCATGAAAACTAAAGAGTTACAACACGCAGTATATTATATATAGTATATATATACACACACACACACACACACAGTGCTTAAAACCTAATTATTTACAGTTACAGAAAAATTGCATAATCAGGAAAATAATGTAAGAAAATGGATTTCACAGGGAGATTAACCAATAACTGCTGAGCGGCACAGTGTGACCCTTTACTAAACAACTTCAGGGCAATTAGATTGGGTTTCAGGGGTCATGCTTCACAAGACCTAAATAGCAATTAAGCAGTTATAGCTAAATTGAATGGTAGTTTTCCCACATTCATTCACGTTACCATTCCGATATAGGGCAGGAGGCAGGTACACCCAGAGCAGACTTACAGGGCAGGAGTCGACAGAACGACAGACAGATAGACACAGCCACACACACACGCCCAGGGCCAATTTTGGAGTCGCCAATCCACCAAACCTGTAAGTCTTTGGAAACCGTGGTAGGAAACCTATGCAAATCTGGAACCCAGGACCCCAGCCATGTGAGGGCATAGAGTTTGATAGAATAACAATAGGGAATACTCCAAAACCATGTCAGAAACACCTGCACATGCAGACATCAGTAGAGTAGTAAGATAAACCTAGGATGGGCTGCTTTTTCAATATTCACTGAATCTAGAAATAAGGTGTACACCCACAAGACATAGGAAGTTATACAGTAATATGTAACGTCATGCGAGTACATTAACCCCACCAAGGGTTAGATTAGAGAGTTTTTTTTACAGTTTCCGGGGATAGAGCAGACCTCCGTCTACCCTGAGGAATGCAGGTAACTGCTGCCTATCGACCTGAAAGGCTTCCATCCCCTGTGAGTGAGAATCAGGGATTACTGTAGTAAACATTCACAAATACGGCAAATGCATTACATGTGTACATTGTTGCACATATTTCGGTCCCCTCTGCAGACCACACCAAGGTCCGGCCGCTTCCGGGACCATAGTTTGCGGTTGTGCATGTGAAAAGTATCCTTGTATTTCTTCACGTTTGACATCAAACTGCGCTCACTTTGTAATTCTGCACATCACTTGGTTTACTCTGCTGAATGGGGACACAATAACAGAGTAGTAGAAAGACGTTTTGAGTAGACTGTTTTCAGTGTTTGAGGACATGCCTTTTCTCCATTTACGTGACAGAGTTTAGATGGATTGTCTGGACTCATGCCACATGCATCAATGGTATACATTTTTTACCATATTGAATCCTTTAAATTTCCACTTACAAGCAATCACCTACTCTTCCAAGATTATACTTGCAACAGCATCTTCTGGGTTTAAGTTTTATTCTGTCCTCAGATTAGCTAATCACTATACACTATAATACTGAGTGGCAGAACAGTAATTTCAGATTTTAAAAAAAAAGTTACTATACAACGTCAATGCTGAAACCAACAGTCCTGGGAATTAGGTTTTCTCTTCCAATCTTGCATAACCCTTTACTCTACATTTTGCAGTTTTTCTGAAATAAGCCGCCTGCCAAGGGAGTCCAACAGATTGACAATTTAAAGAGAAATCGCTTTTTCTAAACCTCTGAACCAGCCACTCATTGAAGATTTCAATCTTTTATATGTGAATTACACCAAGCCATCCCCCTCACTTCCGTATTATGTATGTGTGCCGCTCTCCAGACCGGGGCTTCTGCTGGGAACAGAATCATGAGTGTCAGCGAGCCGCACTCCTATCTCTAATTAGCCTGGCATGTGCAACTTCAGTGGAGCTTCAACATCGGCGAGCAGCATTCAGCCAGTGAGCCGGGCCACCTTCACTGTCAGCTGTCCAGTCCCCTTGACGTATCCGCACCGCGTCAGCTGGACAATCGATAAAATAAAATGATTGATGATAGGTGGTGATTGATGGCGGCTGACGATGGTGAAGCTCGGCACCCGGCAACACTCCGAGACATGGAGACCAGGACCCGGATGACCGGCACACCCACTGACACAACGAGGGAGTATGAAGAGGAGGGAAAAAAACCAAAGAAAGTAGTGAGAAATGACTGCTGTGGTGACCGAATTCATACGAGACACGAGAGGCGGCAGATGGAGGAGGGGGGGCCAGACAAGAGGAACACTGGGGCAGAGTCACATGACTCCATGTATTTCATAAGCAATTCACAAGCTGGGTGTAGGCTCTAATCCTAGGGATGTAACACTGCATTTCATTCAGGTCTTGTACTAATGCTGCTCAGGTAAGAACATAAACTCCGGGCTGTGCCTTCCTTGTCAAAAGTAACAGGCAACATATTGCAATTTCCACTGCAGCTATCAGAAGCGTCATCCTTTAAAATGCGTAATCATTTCTCTTCTGTACTGCGGCAGTGCACATATTACCCTGTCACAAGACTCACGTCTATAACATTTTCTCTTCCTGTTCATTTCTTGTGCATCCTGGTGTGGGATCAATTCTGCTGAGGTCATCCCGGTGGCTAACCCCCCCCCCGGCCCCCTACCCCACAAGTTTTTGCACATCATATAACAAAAAGGCAATCGCAGTGAAAACAAGCAATGATTTTACAGCCCTGTAAAAAGGGCTGGGCCAGGCTGCAGAGTGAGCAATCACCCCTCTGACACTCACACCAGCTCCCCCTATTCACCACCCCACACTCTGCAGAGCCAACAGATCTATGGCGGAGCTGTTGCCCACACGTGCTGAAACGGGTTTATAAAAAGGGTTGGGGAAGGGGGCAGGCGCCGGGGAAGTAGGACCTCATTTCAGGCCGCCCGACTGTGTTGTGGGTGGGCAAGCAGGGACCTGAGCACTAGGATACGCACCGGCCCCCGCTGATACACATACAACACTGCCGGCTCCAAACCGTTACTGCTTCTATTAGTAGCTAGAGTGGCCCTAGCTCCACATTTCCCCTCTGGGGCTTCCTGGTTCTCTGCACACCTTGTTAAATGGTTTGCGATGCCACTCGAGCACATAAATATCACAAAGCATGTGGGCGATCTTTAAAAGGGCAATTACCTACCAGGGCTCCCCCAATGTAGCCCAAAGCTCAGTTTACTTACAGCGCTTATCCCAACCACGTCTCTGGGACATACTGCGATCTCCCTCTCGTTCGTCAAAGTTAGGGAGGTTTCGTGTCCATCCACTCGAGTGGAATATCACCTGAGGCCCCACTTAGATTTCTCTGTCACACAATATACCACCGCGCCGTAGAGGACGTGGTCATCTATACCACAGTCTCCTCTCACCTTCCCCACACCAAAAAGCACAAGTGCCATCATCAAGTACACGTGCCTTTCCTACATGCACAAACACAGCTTTCTTCATGCTGCCTACAGCTGAGCTACAGGTGATCTCAGCCTATTGATTGCTGGCAGACACAAGCAGCGTTGAGTTAATGTCATTTCTCCGGCAAGCTGCAATTCCCACAGGAGAACCAGATATGAGACATGTAACTTTAATTAATACTAAAGAGAAAAACTCATTGTCCTATGGGCAGAATTGGTGGTCAATCTCTGAACACAGCAATGGTGGAAATTGCATCAAATTACAAATTTAATAAGAAATTCCACAGTTGCCTGATTTTTACTTTGCTCTGAAGGATTGCGGCAATAGAAATGGCTTTGCTTAATAACAAGATTTGTTCTGCTTGCGTGCGAGCGCATGTATGGTTTGTGTCTGAGCATCAGTAATCTGTTTCTATGCGCATATTTACGGTGTACGTTTCTCTCAGATACATGATTTGATTTCTGGGGGTCTGCCAAACAGACTGCATAAAGGCTAAAGGAAAATAAAAAGGGAAAAGGAATGAGCTGAAACAGTCATCGGATCCAGGCCGTGGCTTGCTGTATTCCCGCTGTATCGCCAGCCCAGTGACGTCACCGCAGCATGCTGTGGAGATCCTCCTGCACGTAACGAGGTAAACATCGGCAACAGGCGCCCCATCGTACTGCAGCACACGAGGAGGCTCCTCATGAAATATTCAGCCCTAACATGCCACTTCATCTCAAACATCTTGCAAAGCAACAGTGCAATGGCTTGATCTCCAAACAAGCAGGGGCAGCACCTTCAGCCCCACTCAGACCGCTCCGCACCTCCCCAGATACAGTCTAGAGGCACTAACCGAGAATTAGCAGAAATGGGCCACCTTGCTCGTAGCGTGAGGTCGACCAGAAGTATCCACAGTGAACAGGTGTTCATTTGGTGACTAAATAAACCCAACGGAACCGTACCCTGTGAGTTATAATCATCTAAAACAGAACTCCATGATGGGAAAATGTATAACATTAATGGCTTTTCTTGACAAAATGAATCCACAATGAAGAAAAGACATCACTGTCTTTGGCTTAAGCTGGGCTGTTATATATGCAACAAAAAAACATTTTATACACAACAGACAACAAAATGTTACTTACTTAACAAGTCCACGTCCTTACATAGCCCCATATCATGTGTTTATCTTTGCTTCAGGTCTAATCCTCCGAAACATTTACTTTTTCTTTTTTCTCCGTTTGGGTTAATGCACGTCCCCAAGAACACAACTCAGCTTTGGGAGCTGCCGGCTCGAATAACACCCCCTAATTTCCTCCCTTTCACTATTGCACCCGGTGTGAAGGGTGCCCTGATGTGTTGGTGCAACGCCACCTCCCGCCTCGTCACACTGCCTCCTTTTTAAGTCATTGAGAGGACTGGAATCGTGACACGCTTATGCATAAAGGAACAAATCACCTGCTGGTCACCCAAAGCAAATAAAAAGGAGAAAGGAGTGACTATGTTTGTTTGGGCGTGTGGTTATGTAAGCTCCCGGGTGGTCAGAGCGCTTTTAGGTACCACCGCCTTAAAACTGTTTCTTATATCACACATTATACTCGGAGGGATTTATTACACTGTGAGGCTGTGCTATCATGGGCAACCCTCCAAGCTATGTTTAACAGTCAATTTCAAATGCTACTCTCCCCTGCCAGGATCAGGTGGACCAAATTAAACCCTGAAGGAAATACCACAAACAGAACAGAACTGGAAGTCCCACCAAGGTGTGGATCGCCATCACGATTGTCTTCATAACCTGACCAAAAATGCAATAAATTAACTAAACAATGACGATGGCTGAATATATGAAGACTGGAACGGCAACAACAAATGAAAACCGAACAATCTGTTAGATTTTTTTTATAAATATTGATTGGTTTTGTTATTAATGGAATTACAAAATATCTGGAGTAAGTTATTGCCTTCTTTAAAAAAACTGTTTAACTACGGACATCCAGAATAAATGGTTACAAATGGTACAAAAAGAGGCCTAAATGAACAAATCATTATGCAGATCTCATGGCCTCCTTTAAATAGGAGCCAATCACAAGGTTTCGTCTGACCCACCTTTATGTGTGAGCCAACTGAAAAAAAGCAACCGTAAACGATTTGAAGTGAACGGAATTTCATTCATAGCGCTCAGAGCCCTATATCACTGCATGGGACAGATTCTTGCCTCTCACAGGAAGGGAAGAGTCACAACGGAGCAGCTCACCGTGGGAACTAAACCGCAGGAACAGGGCACCCGAAAGGGCCGGATCAATTCCGGCTCCCTAAATTTGCCCGTAAGATAGCGTCGCTCTTTGTTACTATTTTCACTTTTGGAAATAAATAGTTTGGCTTGCCAGTCTGTGCGAAAAGTGAAACTCTTTCCTAGCAGCAGTGTTGCTCAGGAGTAACCTTAGAAACAGCGCAAATCCTGGCATGGGGCTCGTATGAGACCCTCCCCCCCATCTCTCTAAATCACCTCGGAGATGCCCTCTTGAACACCCTTTCCACAGGATAAAATGCCAAACTTATAAAATGCTCTTTTATTCTTTAGGAAAACACAGCGTAAAACACACCTTTTCCAGGGCTGGGCTGTCGAGGGAAGAGCCCACAGAACCTTGCATTCTGGGCTGGTAATTTACGGTAATTACTCAAAAACATACTGACATCAATTGAAAGTTATGGGTGGAACAAAAAAAAGAAAATTGTTCAAATCCAGAGCTGAATGTATTATGAATGTGGATGTTCTGGTCTACATTCATCCAGTAAAATCTGGAAACCAAAGTAACTTCATAAAGAACTACTTACTTTATAAACAGTATGCGCATAGAAAATCTGCTATTTCTTTAAATAGCCTAAGAACACACTACTGTACGTTGTGTATCATGTGGTTTAATATGCATCGTGGAATGAACATATCAGGCCGGTCAACCTTAAATCATCCATGGAGGCGCTGAAGTACCGTAGACACTGCTTTGGGATCTGGAGATGTTTTCGTTTAAAATTGGTGCTTCCATAGTAAAAATATAACAGTGATTAAAACATGCAAAGATAAAATACACACAACAGCATGAATGGATTAGCAATCAACCTAGTTAGTACACCAGTCCATGTCCAAACGGTTACTGTAAGGATGGAAAACTACCAAAGCGCTGGCATATTATGCCTTCAGTTAGTGGAATAACATGTTTTTCTATGATGGCTTAATGTCACAAGGCATGTCTTTCACAATTTCAAGCACTGATGGACTGCTGTGGAGGCAGATAAGTATGAGGGCCTGTCTAACGCACATCCTACTTTTATTCTATATTAAGCCCAAGCTATTAAAATAAATCTTCTTAAAGGGCCAACAAGCCCAGTTCAAAGATTATTATGGGTTAGATTTACTTCCTGCATGCTCCCAGAACCCCATCCTACTATATCAAATATTTTGTGTAATGTGGAATTAAATTAAATTAACTGAAACATGGAATACATTTTAAATCCATAAATGTGCACCATGTTGTTTATTCTAGAGATTATAGAAAATAGTTAAGTTTTTAAGGTAAAATCTGAGGAGTGGATTGTGATGTTGAGCTTTGAATCCTAATGGAATGGTGATCACCTGATCAGCAGGGGGCTGCCTGTATGTGTCCAAACGCAGATTTCCTGAGGATCCCACAGAACATTCATAGAAACTTGCAGCCAACTTAAAACACACTGTGAGCGACCTGCTTGCTCAGGAACAGACAGCATCTTAAATAATACATTTTACAGGACTAAATTAGAATTATGTTCTAGTTTTGCATTTGGGATTGAGGATACCGCCTTAATTTCATTATGGCTCAGCTAAGTGCCTTTTAACCATGCTCTGGTGCTTCTTGTCTATGCAATGGGAACTGCAGCATAGACTGACAATCATAGTCTGCTGTATTAATTTTAATAATATACTTCTTCCCACGTTTTCACTGTGGCTAATTTGGACCCATTGCATAGATAATAATAAATAATAATAATAATAATAATAATAATAATAATTCAAACTCCAGTTCTGTTTCCTGATGGGTTTTCTTAAATTCAACTTCTATTCAGAATTTACCCCAACCCTTTAAGAAAGCTAGAATAATCACTTAAAAAGCCAAAATTCATACAAACTCTATACTCTATATACTGCCCGAGATGGTCTTGAGGGTTTAGTTGGTTTAGTGTGCAAAAATAAAGCGCAATCAAAGCCCACTCTTCACTAGTATTAGTGAGTAACAGAAGATGACGCATTTGAAGATGACGCATAGGAAAAAAATTGCTGTGAAAAAGCACAGGTCAAGTGTTTATTCCAGGCTTAATTAGATAACAGATATAGCATTTATACGGAATAACTCACTCTCCAACCTTCAATGCAAGGGGAGTGAATCTGCGGTGAGGCAAGTCAGAAGCACGGTTAACGACCCCCATTTCAAACAGAGCTAAGAGCAGCAGGTCAAACAATTTCCAATGCACAAACGACATCCTCCTGCCAACATGAACCTTCGAGAGGAGAAACAAACGATTCCAAAATTACTCATTTTGAATGGCTCAATGTTGGGAAAGAACGACTGACATAAAGACAGATGTGGTGGTTTTGCTTGTGTCTCAGCTGATGCCCTCAGGGGCAGTGTCCCACCAAATATACATCACACAGTAATTGACTGAAGCCTGTCCACTAGACTGAAGCACATCATCCCAGCGTATAAACAGAGGCAGCCTGGCTCTCAGCAGTGGAGCTGAGCAAAGGCTGATGGACTTGAGAGTCTGTCAAGTGGCTCTCTCTGCTGCATGCGAGATCACTGCAGCCAGGCAAAAATGGCCTGTCCCCCATTTAAATGTGACCTAGAGATGTGAGGAGCCTCTAAATATTCAGCCATCCCTCTGTGCTATGATATCGCAGAAGCAGAACGGGGGCAACCTGGGTCTGGAGGGGTGGGGCCAGACACCTCCAACTGACGGATGTAGACAGGTCCTTGGGATCGAATGATGAGAAGTACTCCCAAACCACACATTTAGAGTAAGGACAGCCATCGATTTCAATCACTACGGTGGAGATTTGTTTATGTGACACCATTACTCCGATACTGACGGAGCAGTACCGTTTGCCTCGATTGGGCTCTCATGTATTTTGCTCTGGGATGATGCAATCCAAATCAAAACATACAATTATTTACCTCTGCCGGTTAAGTAGAAAGCAGGAAGACTGGGCCATATCAAAGCCAGTGGGAAATTGGAACAACTGTTACGTGGTTTAGGTATACAGTTCCAGTTTCAGCAAAAACAGATCATGGGGGGAATCAGTGGTCAGTGGGAACCAAATATCTTGGGAAGAAAGGGTGACCTTGTTCCACCTTTCATTCTTCAGTCTTCGCCCAGTGTCCCAGGTGGCGATCTCTGACAGCGGCTCGCAGCCCAGCATTGGCGGGGTCCCCGTAAATAAACGAAGTGCGCGCCCCCTGCCCCCTAGATTCCAGAGTAAACGTTTGGTACCGTCCTTCAGGTAGAGGAAAGTCAGGGTCCAGCAGAGTCACTGCTGGAGAGGAAGGCTGGAACATTGTGCTCCAAAACTCTTCGGCAAATGACATCATCTTCGACCTACACACTGAATAACAAAACACACCTGCTGGCCTCACTGCTCACCTGACTGTCCTCTAGGGATGCCCAATAACTACTGTCATTTAGGGACCCATATTGTTTTTGTTACATGAATGGCACTGAATACCGCTTAACACTAATGGCAAAAAATAAAAAAGCAATTAAATAAAATTAATTCACAGAGGATCTTTTTATTCTGTGCAATGTCATTATTGGAGTCAGATTTGAAAACGATTGGTTAAATATTTTTCTTGTAAGTCTTACAAATGAATTAGTTTCAAAATGATCCCATAAAAGAAGGTTTCTAACCCACAAGGGAATAAAAAAAAAAAAAAAAAAAATTCGGGTCTCCTCAAAGGTGGTTCTAAAGGCTTGGTTTTGTCAAAGTCTAATGTGGTGCAGCTGTTGATGGTCTTGATGTGCTGTTGTCCCTGTCACAACAGTAAGAAATTATCTTGGGAAGTGTCAGTCTTGGAACCATCGAGAACGACCTAGCCAAGTACAACCAGGTAGGGAAAAACACAAGCTGACTCTAATTGGTTTTGATCAGAACTTCTTCACATTCATTTCATGTTGATTTTACACAAATCCAATTCCAAAAGCAAAGCTAGCAGCTAAGGAAAAGGAGACAAAAAATAACCACAGGTTACTGCATTAAAATAATAAAATAAGTCATCTTTATTTAACTGTAAATAGCACTTGCAAAAAACCTCTGCTGCAAAAACCTCTGCTGCATAAATTTATTTTACAACGTAAACAACAGCTCACACTTGCGATTGGTTAACCTCAAAATTTTGTTGTTTTGTTACTTTTTAATAAGTGTTATTAATTCATTGTTGTGGCCATATGCACACCAAATTAACTATTAATTGCACCCCAGCAAGGAAGCAATCTGGACCATAACATACCTTAAGATACAAGGACATAAACATGCACACACAAAGCAAATAATTCTCAAACGTGTGTTGTGTGCGACAATCCCACAGGCATCAGCCCTAACAAAGACATCATTGCATGTTATTAAGTGTGAAAGATTGTGTTATTAATATCTCAAATTAAGTGGAAATTTACTACAGATAATAGGTGCATTTTGAGGGCATTGATTATCCTTTACACTTAAATTCTGGATAATTCAAGGTAGAGTTATCATGATATATCTTTGCTTGCATTGAATCTTTGTCATAACAAATTACATATTCTACTAAAGTAGTAATGTATGACTGTCTCGTGTGCAGGTTCTTGTTTCTATGTTCTGTATATGCAAAGTAACAATAACATCCATAGCCTGATTAGCAATCAAAGCAGATTGATCTGTTTCTGATTCCCAAGCCATTTACTGCCACTGTTCATCCGAATTTCTCTATAAATCCTTTGGTACAAGGACCAGGCTGTCCTCTCAAATTTCAAGTCAAACTCTGGTCAGTGTGATACCCACAATATTGTTCCTATCTCACAATTTCCGCCATTGATTGATATCGAGAAGCACACCGCAGCACACTTGCAGTACATTGTGGCATATGGATGATTTTCCCCATCAGTCCAATAATCATACACTATATGGACAAAAGTATTGGACCAAACCTCTTAATCATTGAATTCAGGTGTTTCATTCAGTCCTGTTGCCACAGGTGTATAAAATCAAGCACCTAGCCATGCAGTCTGCCTTTACAAACATTTGTGAAAGAATGGGTCGTT
>JAOYSI010000002.1:247565-267035 GCA_025775065.1 Hiodon alosoides | reverse complement strand
CCCCTCCATACTGCCACACTCATCCCTGTCTTCAACAGCTAGCGTGAAAAAAACAGATACATTACAATTACTAACTTTTACAATTTAATTGATAATATCATTCAAAAACAATCGTACATGTGGTAGCTAAAAATAAAATAAAAATTGAGGCTTTGTGTCCATTGTGGCACTTCTGTGCCTCAGCCAGTTTCATTTTGTGTCTTTGCTCAAAAATGTTCAAAAAGTCACATAGGTAAATATTAACAATACATAATGTGATTTTACATTTCGATTTAGACCCTTGTAGTAAAATTACAGACAAAAGGGGGAACAAAACAATGTTTACATCAAGTAAAAGGCTCTGCAGAAATCAAGAAGAGAGCAGAGGCCAGGTCTATAATGATTTCACAGTATTGATAGTGGTGGCATGGTGAATGGTGAAGTTCCTGCTCTCACAGGGACATCCTCTCTAAGTAGCCTTTAGTATCACGATGTCGTATGAGGCCATGCCCAGAAAAAAAACAAAAAGCAATATTGTGGCTTGCGAATCACATTTATGAAAACATAACTGAATCAACAACTCTTCAAATCTTAAGCATCATAATATTCCTGGAGAGCAAAAAAATAGCATTTCAGATTTTCAGCGTGTGCTCAGTTACAATAAATTATATAGTGTATTTGACAACCTGCCATGCCAACGGCTCCCATGTCTGATCTGATAAGTTTGTTAATTGTCAAGGGTACTTTGACACAGGTTCAGAGGCACAATAAAACACACCATCCACGCACACAACTTAAGCCCCCTCTAACTGACCCCAGTCAAAAACACAGAGAGAAGGATGGCTTGGTTATTCAAATGTTCCTTGGCTTTCCTTGGATGACTGTACACCATCAACGAAGGAACAACCATGTCTCTGTGGGACAGTGAAGTATATATGTCATAGTATATATTACAATGTTCACAATGTAATGTATTTTAAGGTAGAAAATTTGATTGCTTTACAAATCAATATAGGAATATATACCCATCTGCAACCAAATATACACATTTTAACTGTACTTCAAAAGTTCAGTCCCCCATTCATATATTCTACGTATGATCACATGAAAAGAACCTAAACAGCGCCATGTTTGAACAGTGCCACACCTAGATTGTCTATTGATGTAGTGATTAGGGTTCTGTACTATGGACCCACGGAGGGTTTGGTTTAAATCCTGGGTGGGGCAAGGCTGCTAGGCAACATACATGACCTAGATTAGACCAGTTATAATCATGGGTATGCCACTTGGCATAGAAGCAAAAATGACAGAAAAAAGAATACCAACAACCCCACCCATGAGGGTGAGCACCTTTGATTTAGTACCTACTGTGGTCGGTCTCTTTCCTGACTCACAGGACTGCCTCAGTACTCTGGGGCTGTCTCAGAGTAGAATGGCCCCACCTCAGATTACAGCAGTGAGGCTACCTTCCTCCCTTTGTGGCAGGATTGGATAATTCATCTTACAGCTATGGAAACAGGGCATTGGGTTGTTGTGACCACCGATCTTCACATAAATTCAAAAGAGGCTTTTCTCTTGACCTGCAAGCACCTTAGCACCCTGGTTAAGTCATTAACACTGATTTCTGTTCAGATTTCTTTAGTCGTAGAGATCTATATTCACCTTCTTTAGCAGATGCAAGACAAAAATAAGACCTCTTCAAGTGAAAGCCTGAGTGAATAAAAACTAATTTTTTCCTGAATTATGAATGAGCAAAACTAGCCTCAGTAATATTACATGTGCATGATATCCAACTTGTGTATATGTATCTGGATATGTGTGTGTGTGTGTGTGTCTAAAGCAGATCCCCTCTTTTTGGTTAACAAATAGCTTCAAATTTTATCCCTCAAGGGAAAACGCACACCACCATATGCCTATGCTTGTTGACTTCTGCCATTTTCAGTCTGGACTAGAAACATCCAACTGCTGTTACTGTTACAGTTCTACTGAACTTGCTTTTAATATAAATGGTCCCGCAAATAGTACCTCATTGTACAGCTTATATCTAAAGGACTATTTGAATGATCCCCCCTACAGAATGTCCAGCAGAACTACAAAATTGCTAAATATAATCAAACCCAGACGACTGGCCAGTGAAATTGTGACTTTTTTTTGTTTTTGTTTTTTGCAAAGGGCAAAGCACATCTGACGCCAGACAAAACAGCAAACTGAATTCATACAAAACAACATGTTTCGTTTCTAATTAAGACATTTCAGCTCAAGAAGACGTGAGTCATTCCATTTAAATTTTTAATCAAAGCTTTAAACATTCAATTCACATTCGTTTTGTAGTTTTGCAGCGGATATTGGGGCAATATGTGGTTTAGCCATGAAGGTACTTTTACTGTTTAAATCTGACCAGGGGCAATGCGGTTTGACCCTTGAGAAATATATTTAATTGCTGTACAAATGAATGATGATTCTGAATTAGAACTTCTGCTGAGAATTTGACTGAAGAGATGTGCATTACCCTTAAGGGCGTCATTAACAGGCAGTACAGGCCTTGGGACAGGAAGGCACACTGACCACTTCACCGACATTAACACTGTGATGCAACTCTGAGTACACTACACAAAGGACTAGGGACACCTATTATTTTGCTATCTTACATATAAACACATATAAACACCAGGGGATTTAGGCAGTGATAAGCTTCTCATATTTAGGAATTGGTGTCCATTTATATATGATTTTTTAGAAAAATATTTATAACAAAACTAAACCATCCATTATCTATTTTTAACCTTATTCAATGACGTAATTTAGTTAATCTTATTCCAAACATTCATATTTCACAATTATTGTATACATATATATATATATATATATATATATATGCATATTATTTTCTTCAACATATGAAAAAAGTTCAAAGTGCTAGACGTGCCCCTAAAGTTGTCAAACTCATAATAACAATGAAATAATTGTAACAATAACAGTAATAGTTATAATATAAGATATAAATCAACAAGGTTAAAAGCTTTAGGTCAAATTGCGTCCATCAGTACAAGGGGAGGTAAGGAGCAATGTAAAGTCTCCTCCCCTCACTTGAGAAACGTAACAAAAACAATTCACAGGAAAACGCATGTTACATCAACAATAATACACATTTTTTGTTTGTCCCTCTCTTCTTCTGTCCTTATTAGCCTCCCAGAAAGAAATAAATAGGACAAGCGGCTTACAGACTCTCCTGACAATCAAAGTCTGTTGTCTAAATTGGCACTTTTTAACCAATGGAAAAGAACAAGCTATTCAGGATATACTGAGGCCGCGTCCCTAAATGTTGAGAGGCTTATTTCTAAAACCCAAAGGCTTTTTTTGTTTGAGATTCCTTTAAAAAAAAACAATCCCCATTGACAGCAGGTATTCTGCGAAGCCCACTGATCGACAGTGATTGGATTGTGATAACAAATGACTACTACAGTGAAGTTAAACATGACCAGCGCGAGGGAGGGGAATTGTGGTTGACGCTCCCACTGCCAGTATTACCATCAAATAAGCCACTTTTTGGTTTTCCCATCAAAGTGACACAAATACAAAGATACAAAAACAACAAAAACAATTTCTCATGAAAAATAAAGCGACAAAAGGACAAAACAACCGGTATCTAGAGGACACTTGCAACAAGTGTGGAGCAAGGCTCGAGAGGCAGACCTGCAAAACTTTGCAATCTGTCCTTTGTGAGGTGGCAACCGGCGAAAAGTTTATGATTGACAAATCTGTGTTTTTGCTTTTTGCATGCTGTGTTTTATCAAGCTGGATCCCCGACCCCTCTCTCCTTCTCAGTTTTTAGGGTTCCTCCATTACCTTCCATTGCTCTTCCCCACCTCAAGCCCCTCCTCTTCATGCTCCTGATTGGTTTTTCCCCCTTGGGAGTAACATTCATGTTCACTAGCCTTCCGCTCCTTTAGTTCATTTTGATGAACATCTAACAAACCAATTTTAATGGGAATCAAAAAGGTGGCATCCTTTTTACATTCACCTCCTTTTGCTTTGCATTTTTTGAAATTTTTGTGCATTGCACAACACTCCGCAGTTCTTCTGGGACAGTGCACAGTTGGGGGGGTTGGGTTGGCTGGGGCGTGGCTGGCTCTCAGTCGAGGTCCCAGGAGCAGGAGGGGCGCGGTGGGCTCTCAGGGGCTGAGGACTTCAGAGTCGAAGAGACAGGAAAGAGGAGAGAGAAGAAACACTGGTGGGGAGATGGACCGGGGTGAAGGTGATCAAGAGAGAGAGAGGGAGAGAGAGACGGGCAGAGCGACCCCTTTCCAAGTCCCAGCGAATGGGGAGAAGCCAGAGGGTGGGGCAAAATGAGGTGGGTGGAGTGAGGGGCACTTTTGCAGTCTGGCCAAAAAGAGTCCTTGATTTTTTTTTCGTAATCCAACTTAAACAAATACATTCTGTACACAGTCAGCAGGAAAAGTGGGGAGACAGAAGGAAATGTAAGCCACCACGAGCAGGCCCAGCCGGGAAGAGGAGGAGCAAAAGAAAAAAGACAAGAATGGGGTAGGTTGTGCTTGCGTGATTGCAGGTTAGCAGTTTTTCTCCTATACGCATAAATGGTGAATCTGTATGTACGTTGGGGGTCTCTGATACGAGCCACGTATATATAAAACATTTAGCAAGTTATTAAACTTCAGAATGTTGGCAGGGGATTGGTTGTCTATGCGCAAAAACTTCGTTTTTAACTACTTATCAATGGGTTTTTGTGTGTAGAGATCTGTGTGCATCTGGGTAGCTCCAGTTGTAAGCCTCTGTGTACATTCCCATTTTGCCGAAAGTAAGTTTTCTGTAGGCCTACCAAGTCTGCGCAAGTCTGCATTTGTATGCACATGTGTGCGTGTGGGCTCTCAGAGTGCAAGCAAGGATGGAGAATTCAGGGAATCAGAGGACTGATCACTGCTGCTGTTCCGCTGGTTTGCACTGACCCCACAGGCTCCCTCTGGGTAGGTGAACACAAATGAAGATGTGTATGAGGGGTTGCAGCTGCCGACGTCATGCCTACTAGCATCAGCCACCAGGCAAGGGCCACCCAGCGCTTGCTCATTCGGTGCAAAGAAAGAACTAGAAAAGGCTACCTCCTGCATCATCCCCGGCTGTGGCTGCGCTGGCTGCGAGGAGGGGTGGGGGGTGTAGGCGGGGGGCAAGTAGAAAGCGTCCTCCTTCACAGTCAGGCCAACGATGGACACGGCTGGCTGTGTTGGCTGCGCCTGCTGCGGCAGCTGTGCCGGCTCCTCGAGGTATGGGATCTTGCAGCCAGGCTGATGGGCCACCAAAACAAACTCGAGGCGTTCCTTCTCCTTCTGTAGCTCCGAGATCTCTGCTTCCAGCTCTGCCTTTTCCTCCTCCAATATGTCTGTCTCCTGCCGAGAATTGCGGAGAAAGTGAAGGAGGAGGTTATAATCGAAAGATGATTTTGCACACAACTACCCAAATAAAAGTCCCTACTAATGATCCCCTGCTCATAATCATCCAGTGCATTATTCTCCTTGTAATTACTACTGACACCTACTTATTACAGTGTAATTTTTTGTACGACATGCATTATCATTACTCATGTTTGTGACAGTGTGTTTGAGCTCACCGACTGTAGCCTGTCGGTGAGCTCCCGGCGCCTGTTTCGGCATTTAGCGGCAGCCAGCTTGTTTCGCTCACGACGAACACGCCTCTTCTCCTCTTCCTCAGGTGTCAGCTAAAGGGGGGAGACCACAGTGAATACATACTCTCTGCTTTAACGTGTCAAGGAGTATTTATAGACAGTAACATACTCGACATACACAGACGCTAAGCTTTACTCACCGACTCATCACGAGTGCGCCGGCTGCGAGTCCGTGACTGGCGAATGGGCCCTGGGGTGTCTGCACTCGGTGGAGTGAACCCAGAGCCTGTGGAATAGCTGGGGCCTGGCAGGTCGAAGGGGTCCTGAGACGCCG
The DNA here is from genome assembly GCA_025775065.1 of Hiodon alosoides. NCBI lineage: Eukaryota > Metazoa > Chordata > Actinopteri > Hiodontiformes > Hiodontidae > Hiodon > Hiodon alosoides. The sequence goes on along the minus strand of JAOYSI010000002.1, from coordinate 261,087 downwards.
ACCCTGCCATAGCAGATGCCCCTGTGCCACTCTGGCCCGGCGCCACAGAGGATATGAGGGTGGGCTGTACCATCCACTGCAGATCCTGGCTGGTAGTGATGGCCGTCACAGTCGGCACGAAGGAGCCTGGCATGTCCACTCCTGCGCCGCTGCAACAAAGCCCACCACCAACCCCTGCCCCGCTTGCAGCAGACACGCACTCCTGTGTCAGAGTAGATAAAGAAACACGCACAGAGAAGAGAGAACGGGGAAACGCTTGTTGTTAGGATCATTCTACTTTAACAACAGGGTTACTGACATAATCTAATTGATTGGAGATTAATTATCCTAAATTTGTTAATCACACATGTCACAAGCTTGTGGGCTGTAGCATAAACCACCAAGAAATCTGACTGAAATTAGAATTAAAATTACTTTTTTTCTTGTGTTTTTTGGATGTGCTGGTTAGATCCTTTCGAGAGTAAAGCGCCAGCACCAGGGGGAGATAAAGAAACGAATATGTTCAAATTTAAGATTCTTAATATGAACATGTGAATCACAAAAATTACATGAACTGTGAACGTGAACTGACATGAAAATTAATCAGTCACCTTTGTTAGCAATCAGCAACATAAAAATGTGTGAAAAGTAAATGTAACAAACGCAATGAACTTGCTGCATCCTGAGAAAATGTTTTTGTATGTACAGGAAACCTCCTATATTTGACTTTCAAAACCGTTCAATATTATACTCAAAAAAGTAATGGGCAGTCAGTTCAACGTTCGCATAGCGTCTCCACAATTTCTGCACAACAAGGGATAAAAATAGCGCCCCTTCTACGTTACACACAGATTTAGAAACCCGAATCCATCCTGAGTCCATTGCTTAATATAGCTCAGGTGCAAGCAGTTACACTCCAACGAGCTCGGACTGTATTAATATGCATAAAAAACACGTATGGGAGGGAGGCGTGTTGCTTTGAAGACTCCACCGTGACCAATCAAGTCTCTCTATTAGCCCCCCTTACTCTTTCCTCCCCCGCCCCCCCCGCCGTTACCTATAGCAACGCGACGTAACACTCCAAAATAGAACGTATTTACGTCAGCGAGGCTTGAGAAGAGCGAGCGAGCTGAGAGAATCACGGGAAGGAGGAGCTATGCGTGTGCGTACCATACGTCAGTCGGAGAGTTCCAAAGCCCTATCGTCCAACGCTCAGCGTATCGGAAATGTACTACGTTGCTTACTTGCTGACTTATCAGCCTCGGCAGGACAAAGATGAAAGCGCCCTTTACCCGAGGAAGTGGAAATAAAACTGAGTTTTTGTGGGAAAACATAGAACATTTTAAACTAAGAAATAAATAATAAAAAGTCTAGTACATTAGCGATAACTAGGCTACATTGTTCTAGTACGTAAGCAATAACGTGTCATTCGAGTTCTGAACAGAAAATACAGCATACAGGGCTATGGACACATGAAGCGAGAAATGTAAATATAATGTTTTGTGACTAGAAATATGATGTCTTTATTTTTTAATGTTTCGTTTTATTTTATCTATTCAATTGCGGGCTGATAATGTTGTCTTTATAGAACCTAAACTAGCGGTACTTTCGTTATCAAGCTAGACAGATATTTAGATTAATTTCGAGATATTTAGATTCATTTATTTTCAAGCTGTTTGTTTATTGTCAGACATTATGTTAGTAAAATTTTAATTTCAACTAATTATAAAATATACGTTTTTAAAAGTACCGTAAACTATATGGAGAAGGGTTGTTTTTACTTTATATATGACTTGTGTGCAGGGGACAATAAGAAAAACTGAGACTTACCTGTGGAGCACTAGTGGTCGGTGGGCTCCCAAAGGAGTCCACGGAGGACAGGTACTGGGACTCAATAGACGGAGACGAACTACCACGGGAGCCGGAATCGAGGTCGCCGGGAAACCCTTGGAACATCTCCCCGGGGGAGTCGAGAGAAGCCGAGACACCTGCGGTTCCCGGGAACAGTATGATACCACCTGTGTGACATCACGCACAAACAAACAATTCGAGACTCAAAATATACTCTACAGCCAAGTTTATTAATTGAAGTATTTTTAAGTGCATCTTAAGTTATCAGACTAAAATCCGACTCTTCTATTAATTTGTCAATACCTCCGTTGCATTTATCATAATGCAAGATAAACCGAAAATGCATAAAAAACAATTAAGCTTTCATTTAATCGTAGGACGAAAACATAGGTTAGTTACATTTAAAAGAAAGTCGGGGTTATCGTAGTTCCCTGTGTTTGCATTGCTTTTTTAAATTAATCGATTAAACTATTTTTAAGAAATCCAATAAACCATTACCTTCACTGCTTTTGTTATTGTACTCCGGTGAGATGCTTTCACTTCCCCTCCAAAAAAGTTGCATTAAGAAGGCAATCCAGGTTTTGCTCGTAATAAATTTATCCACGTTCCCGGGACATTTCTTTCGTAAGTTCCTTAGCGCGTGACAAAATGCGATCTACTAATATAATTGTATTTTGATTAAGCTTGATTAAAACTAAGTTATTCATACATCCAGATAATAGTCCGCAGTGTATCGGTTGGACGGATCGTGTTGTGGAACAGTCGCGGTATAACGGCGCCTCGTCTTTATGAATGAATCGGACTGAACACGAAGCATTGTAGAACCCCCTAGTCCCGCCCTCGGAGTTCCGATGACGTACGTGCCCATATATGGGGTTGTCTTGTCTGTGTTTTTGTTTGGTATCCAAGGCGATGACGTTTAGGGATTCCCTCTCCCACAGAAACTGTACGGCGCTCGCGGGTGGTTAATAATAGAAACTTTTACTATCAAGGCCACGAGAGATTTCCCTCTTTTGCAAGGAAAATGAAACAAACGGAGAGTTTTGAATATATACTTTTAAAATGACTTTTATTTATTTTTATTTTTTTATTATTTTATTATTTATTTTAGTTTATTTTGGTCTTTACAAGAAAAGGAAACGCAAGCTACAATAACAAATATCCGTGTAGAGCACGTTTGATGTTGCCGGGTGCAGTAAATAGGCATCGGCTCTCTGCGGTTGTTAAATGTAAGTATAATTTAATATCATTTAGAAGTTCCGTGAAATATTTTTTTAATCTGTACTTCTGGTTTTATGTGTAACACCGAAGAAGGACAACAACCACAAATGATAATAGCTAATAATAATGGATTTTTAAAAATCACAAAAACAACAATTTAATATTTCTGTATATAGCAGACATATTTATCTTAGTGCGTTAGACAGCAAATATACAATTTATCAAATGCAAGTCAACTGGTATATAAACTGCCGTATTAAAGTATTTCTGATTCTGTAACAAGCAGGGATGAGTTATGTCAGTGCAAATCCTTCAGTATTCCTTGAAACAGGTAAATGACTTCTGAATGCTATCAAAAATAAACGGTTCCTTACGGCTTCAAGCAACTAGTCAAGTTAAAATGTAAATTTAAAAGCATGGGATATAAAGGCCGTCAGTCGTCTTGATTAATAGTTCTTCTACATTCAATAAAACAAAAAACACTTCAACAACTGACTGATAAAACAGTAGAGGTCATAACAGTGTTAATTTACTTAATTTGATCAGTAACAGAGAAGCATACCGCGTTTTCCTATGTCTCGGTCTTAACTTAGAATTACATTGTTCAATCAGTCTTGTAAATACAAATTCGAGAAACGGAAAATACTCAGACAAAACACAGGAAATCCTCCTGGGTAAACTTTCTCATGGACACGCCCTCCGAAATTCCTAGCGGCTTCGTCTTGATTTCTTTACTTGAGACCAGTTCACCAAGTGCCGGGAAAACCGATCTGTTTCAAGCTCATTGAATGGAGACGAATGGTGTTGGCTATAATGACAATTGCTTGCAAAAGTATTCAACACCAGGCTATTTTAAGGTAAGAGGCGGCACTGTTTAGAGTTCCTTTAAACATTTGTTGTCACGATTAATCTAGCTTTTCCGAATTTCGAAGAACCTTTCAAATGTATTTGTTTTGATAAAAACGAATAATAGCCTATTCTGAATAGAGCTGCATAACAAATTATGTTAATTAAAATTATACGTATCTTTTGAGATAACCTTTAACGATCATAACAACCATATTTGTCAATTACAATTATATTAAAGCCTTGCTTGTGAGACAGATTTAGTCGATATTGATGTGATATATCAATACGACTGGCATGTATGACTTTTTAAACATTTAAGATTGTATTGTTTGATCTGGTGTTAATGTCTGAAAGGTTTTTTGCTACTTATTTTGCACTATTTGTATGTTACACTGGATAACAAACATTTCTTGAGTCATGTACCTGCACACGCATTGCAATTTCATAGCTAAAACTTATTAGGGATAGATTGTCTCTTCTTTTTATGTTTATCTATCATGTTTTACAAGAAAATAACTTGTAAACAGATTCTCAGGAAGAGTGTTCCTACTAGAACAGTGGGCTGTAATGGCGGAAATCATCAGTAATGATGCTGTCACAGAAACATCCTCTTTAGAACTCCAACGAACAGAAAGTGATTCATTGTTAAGTACTTTGTTACATGAATCCAGTGTGCATTGCGGAAGGAATATGGCAGGTAGGAGGTGGAAAGGGGGCCAGAGAAACACAAATGCTAAAAAAGTTGGGTGGAAAAAAGCGAAGGATTGAAATGCCGCGAAATGTCACCGGGAGGGCAGAATGTATACAATCATGCGCGAGGAGAGAGCGAGGGGGATAACAACAGTTACTCAGCTCGGCAACGTCACCGACGAGGAACGTTCAGTCCTGTGTCAGTGTTCAATCGGGATGAGTAATCAGGACAACCGAGGTTCGTGAAAGATCGACGATTGAAAGGATGAAAACCCAGCCAACCGCCAAGTACCCCCTTGAATATCCCAATTCCACGCAGTCCACGGTTGGTGAAAAGTACGTCATATTCATGTTCCTATGTATGGATTTTACACAGCAATGGCAGTATAGAATTAAAACACCTGCATTGAACTGTATATTGTGAGACAGCAAAAAACATTTTAAATGGTATATCTATATTATCTCTATATGATTTCCATAATATTACATCTATAATATATTGAAAGTGTATTGTCCAAATATATATAACATAAATAAATAAAATGTTATCATCAACCAAAACCGCAGAGATTCGATATCACAGTTTGCTGAAATCAAGCCACAGCTTGCTAACGTAGTGCAAAATACGGCCGTATGCTATAATGTCGTTGTGGTTCGGCTAACCACATAGTGTGCCGACTTTTCTAACATAAAGATAGCCATTACATAGAGAAAGCTTTTTTTAAGAAAAAAACATTTTTTATCGAGTCTAACAGTCTAACTTTAAGTTGTTTAAGTTGAATTAAATTAGTGTCCTGGTTACAAAAAAATAAATAAAATAGTTTGAATCAACGAATGTTTCCTTGCTCTGAACCATGTGATCTTATTCCAGCCTCCCTCCACCACAACTAGTTTGCATGTGTACACAACGTTGCGTCGCCATGGAGATGCCGTTACAAAACGCCTGACGTTAAGACGTTAGAATTGGGTCTTTTTTTGTTTTTGTCGCTCGGCAACCAGTTTCCGTGGTAACTGGTAAGGGGAGGGACAGACAAATATTGAGTGACAACGTTGAAAACCAGCAATCGCTACAGGAGGAAAGTAGCTACCTATTTAGATTAAATGTATTAATCTTGACATTCGTATAGGTGTTTTACATAAACTTTGCAAATGTTTTTCTGAAAAGAGAAGTGTTTAAACTCGCTTTATGCGCTCTGTGCAGCGTTTGTAAAATGAACTCGATTTAGAGAAGCGAGACGGGTTGTTAGCTGACTGGCTAGCTACTTGTTATTTTCAGTTCAGTTTTTGTGCAAAACCTAATAAAGACAGATGTTTGAAAAAAAAATCTGTGTGTGTGTGTGTGTATAAAATTATTTTACATGGTCAGCAGCAATACTCGGGTAGGCTGTGGCATTTAAACGATGCTCAATTGGTACTAAGGGACCCAAAGTGTGCCAAGAAATATCCCCCACACCATTACACCACCATCACCAGCCTGAACCGTTGATATAAGGTAGGATGGATCCATGCTTTCATGTTGTTTACGCCAAATTCTGACCCTACCATCTGAATGTCGCAGCACAAATCGAGACTCATCAGACCAGGCAACGTTTTTCCAATCTTCCATTGTCTAATTCTGGTGAGCCCGTGTGAATTGTAGCCTCAGTTTCCGGTTCTTAGCTGACAGGAGTGGCACCTGGTGTGGTCTTCTGTTGCTGTAGCCCATTTGCTTCAAGGTTTTGACGTGTTGTGCGTTCAGAGTTCTCTTCTGCATACCTCGGTTGTAACGAGTGAAATTACTGTTGCCTGGCCGTTCTCCTCTGACCTCTTCCATCAACAAAGCATTTTTAGGACCAATATCTGTAAACCCTAGAGATGGTTCTGCTTGAAAATACAGGATCAGCTGTTTCTGAAATACTCAAACCAGCCCGTCTGGCACCAACAACCATGCCACGTCAATTAAATCACCTTTCTTCCCCATTCTGATGCTTGGTTTGAACTTCAGCAGATTGTCTTGACCATGTCTACATGCCTAAATGCATTGAGTTGCTGTCACGTGATTGGCTAATTAGATATTTACGTTAACGTGCAGTTGAAGAGGTATATGACAAACAAGCCAAAATTAAATAGTTTTATACACAGAGCCATTTAATTGTTTTTTATGATAAACATGTTGTTATTGGGAAAAGAAAGTAAAACGAACTCCCTGTGAAATATATATTTCCCATTCCTTCCTATACCTTCAGAAAATTTGTGATTAATTTGTGACCCTTGCAATCCTGATAAGAGTTGAAAGATCAGTCCATCATGTGTATATTACCAGTTTAAGGACAATTAAATAAGTAAATAAAATACCATTACTTTACCTTTTCACTGACAGCACACATATCCAGTTTTGTTCCATACTTTTGCCGCAGGTACAACAGCAGGTCAGATGTCAAGTTCAGGAATGGGAAAATCTTGGCTGATGGGCATGCATGCGGGCTACAGGAAGAGGGTAAAGAAATGCTGTCCATTATCGTACAGAAACTCTTGGACAATGGAGGTTTTGTAATTACATACTTACAATGACCTGCATTTACAAGGATCCAACCTCTATGGCTTGCTACACATCAGTCATTTTCACAAAATTAATATTTATATTATACTGAAGGGAATGATTTGAAAAGGAGATTGGTGCCCACCTAGCTTAGCTTCCTTACAATAAGAAAATTAATTTATCTATCATAAACAGAAGGCATTCTCCTTTACAACAGAATAAAAATTGGTCCCTGAGATTGGATGTAGGATGTAGGTAAGCAACAGCGCACCTATAGGTTCTTCTTTGGGGTTCTCTATGCATACATTCTCTGCAGATTTTTGTCTCAAACACATGCCACTAAAATGTGGGAAGCGAAGAAAGTAAGTTTGCTTTTACTGGTCCTCTGAATTGTTTTAGTCTGGAAAATGGTGAGGCCAAAATACTTTTGCTTTGTTTTCTCAATTTTCCTTTTATTCTGTTTTAAGGACAAATATAACTCCACATAGGAGTGAAGTAAATAGTACAATTATTTATGAACTAAAATAATACATAAACAATTCATTACTCAATTTAGACTCACATTCCTAATCCGTCAGAATAAAACTTGTGTCTTTATGTTCCTGGACGCTGACTATGCAGTATTTTGTGTTGTTGTGTTTGTTGAGTGGCAGTAACAGCAGTAGGCTTTGACCCTTGGGTTTAAAATATCCAAAACAGTTTACTACTGAGTTAGGGACAACATTTTAGTAATCATATTTTCTAAATTATAAACAGATTACTGAATATGTGAAATGTATCTGTCTGTCACTGGATGGTGGTGTGCAGTAAAACTAATACATAATAATTACTAGTGTAAACATCCAGTGTTTACACACAGTCACCCTCCTTCAACCCTTATGACACCGGAAGTCAAATAACTTTCCATTCTTCGTGGCAACGGTGCAGTTGTGGTGGCTGCTGCTGTTGTGAGGGGCTCTAGGCAAATGAGATGAGTGCGTGTATGTTCCAGTCAAGTTATGGCGGTGTGCGGTGTTGCACTGTGTTTGCATTTACAGTTTGCATAAGGTCATTTTTGAAGTTTGCTGTGAGCCAGCATAGTGGGTTTGGATATGGCATTTTTTGTGTCTATAGGTATGGTTACAGAATGCTAGAATATTGCTCTAGTGTGTACATAAGTGCATCACTTGCATGTGTTTGTGTGCATGAGAGCCATTGGTACGAATTTACAGTATGCAAGGACTACACCACCAATAGAGAACCATCATGCAAATTCTAACCTTGGTTACATGACCTGCAGTGTTAGGGTGGGGTAAGACCGGCTAGCCTAGTTTTCAGCTGAAATATTGGTAACCAGGCAACAAGTCCCGCCCTGCTGTGGCGCGGGGTTATTGACATCCCTCTGGCTGTGCACCCGGGCTGTGTTACGCCACCGTCTCACTCCCCCGGTCTCTCCCGTGCTCCTTCTCAGACCCCCTTCCCCCACCTCTGTCCCTTGCAGAGTCTTGTTTCCTACAGAGGAGTAGAACACATATACCCACAGCTGTTGTTCAGTGCAGCCCACTGTCTGGAGCCCTAAAGCTGTAGCTGCCACTGAAGCCTGAGTGGAGGTGGAGGCTTTGTCTTACAAGCTGATAGCCAGTGTGGCTTTTATGGTAAGACAGAAGTTCTTTGCTTTTGAGAAGGAAAATACAAGTTCACATGTAACTTAATAAAAGACACACACTGTAGGAAAGGAAAATAATGATAATTATATGTTTAATCCATGTTTCCCTGCATCTGCTCCTAGGACCTTCTAACCCTGTCTCTTTAATTATAGAAAATATACTGGTTTCTTTCAATTCTAAAATATATATATCTCTATATATACACAGACTGTAATATAATATAATATAAGATATACAAAACCATTTGAATGTAGTTATTACATGCCATAACATGTATGTCATTGAAAGACATTAAACATATTTTGAAATACACATAAATTATATTATTTACATGGTCTAGGATTCCCATGCCCTGTGTCTGCCGAGTTAGGCTCTTGTGCACTGCAACACTGAATTGAATAAGCAGTTACAAAATATAATGACCATGTTTAATTCTAGAAACATAAAGTTTCTGGATCCTGTCAGGGAATTGATAAAACTAGTCTAACTGTTAGAAAAAAGTCTGTCTTTCCCAGCCAGCCTCTGGCTGTTCCCCCACTCCCCCTCTGCTCTCTGGGTTTGTCTGGCCTGGAAAACACACTGTCGACTGGAAACATCTGGGCTGGCAAGGAGAAGCATGAGATCATCCTTCTTCTCCCCTCAAGTCCCTCTCTCTCTTTTCCTTTCTCTGCCTTTCCCCCACTCTCCATTTCACCTTCTCCCTTACTCTCTGATACTCCCTTTTTTAGCCCCCTCTTTTATCCCTTCTTTGTGTGTGCATAGTGGGGTTGCTGGCAAATTAAAACCATAAGAACTTCCATTCTGCTCCAGTCAATGTATACAGTATGGTTAGAAACCATTTGCTATGTAAACACTAGTGAAAGCTTATTCTTCGTTTTGCATTCTGCTGCAGCTTTAGGAAATGGTACTGTGTGGGGGGTCCAACTGGTTTTTGTTTAGACAGCTCTTTGAATGAAAGACTATACTGGAACTTACTTTGATCTGTCATCAAAACGGCTTCTATGGTAATTATAATATACTTTGGTGTTATTATCTCTGCAGTGCCCTAAGCAGTTATTTTCTAACCAATATTTCACATTTTAATTATTCTGTATTGTTGTTAATATGGTTAGCAGAATTTTTTGCATTTCTACATTACTAAACTGACCTAAAGTCCTGGACCTAAGGACTGCACAAAAAACTACTATTTTGTCTCCTTTTTAATAAGAGTTGTTAAAAGCAAATTATACAAGGTAGATATTTGATAAAATGTAGGTTATGCTTTGTTTTTTTTTATGGGCAAAACCATTGACCTAAGCGACTTTGAACATGATTTGAGTATCAGTGCCAGACCTGCTGGTTCCAGTATATCAGAAACGGCCGTGCTCCATCACTTTTCACACACACCAGTGTCCAAGGTTTACCCAAAACAAATTTAAAAAGCCCATCAAGGGCAGTCCTGTAGGTGAAAACAGCTTGTTTATGAGAGAGGTCAAAGGAGATTGACGAGAATCGTGCAAGCTAACAGGCGGGCCAGGCAAATAATGGCACAATACAACAGGGCATTATCTTGCTGGAAGTATCCATGTGATGAAGAGTAAAATGTGTCCATGAAGGGATACGCCTGGTCAGCAGCAATGTCAGATACTCTGTGGCTTTTAACCTAGCTCAATTGGTATCAAGGAACCTAATGTGTGTCAGTAAACATTCCCCACACCATTACACCACTACCACCAGCCGGTATCGTTGACTCCAGGCAGGATGGGTCCATGGACTCATGCTGCTTACACCAAATCCTGCCATCGGAAGGATGCAACGGGAACCAGGATTAATCATACCAAGCGTTGTTTTTCCACTTCTCAAATGTTGGGGATCATGTTTCTGCTTGTTTTTAGCTGATAGGAGTGGAATCTGATGTGATCCTCTGCTGCAACAGCCCATCTGAGACAAGGAACGATAAGTGCATTCCGAGATACCTTTCTACACATCACTGTTGTACTGCACCATTACTTGCCTGTTGGTGGCCTGCCTGTTTTCTTGCACAATTGTTACCATTCTACTTCGACATCCCTCATCAACAAGCTGTCCCTCCCACCCCCCCCCGACCCACAGGACTGCCACTGATTGTATGTTTTTGTCCCGTTTCACCTTCACCTTTTCTGTTAGTCCGGAATGTTTTTCAATCAACCAATCATTCAATTAACATTCCACATCCTTTGTTTTAATTCGCCCTGCACTAACAGTTCCCTTAATAAATCACCAGTCTAGTCTAGTCTCTTCAGTGTCTTGTTTGTTTTCTTGTCAGTGTAGTGTAGTGTAATGTTTTTAGATCTAGTTTATTTAGGATTTTTGTGTGTTCTTCACGTTTTTGGTACCATGTTTGTTTGGTTTGATTATTTAAATCTTTGTTTTCCCACAACCCTCTGTGCCCTTGTGTCTGTGTCTGCGTTTGGATCCTAAAACAACCTGTGCCCGTTATAGATTTTTGTTTGTCGCCCAATTCTCGGTAAACCCTAGACACTGTTATGCATAAATAGCCCAGGAGGATGGCCGATTCTGAGATACTGGAATCAAAGCACTTGTCTCTAATGATCGTATCACGCTCAAAATTGCGTAGGGTACTTCTATTGCCCATTCTAACTTTGAAACAGTATCTGAATGCCTTGATGCCTGTCTGCCTGCTCTATATAGCAAGCCAGAACCACGTGACTTACTGTCTGCTGGAGCAATCAATTTTTGTGAATAAGGTGGTTTACAAAGTGTACACATATAAATAAATCTGGTATGGGTTGTTCTTATTTTCACTTAAAATTATTATTATTATTGGGTGCACCACTTTTGATTTTATGTCACATAAGGGAGCATAGATCACTGCGTTAATCTTTTTAAACTTAGCAATGCTAATCTGCTAATCAGGCTGAGCAGGTTTGAGTGGATGGTTAATGTTCCGGAGCGCTCTGTGACTCAGACACCAGTAACTTCAAGCGCGTCAAATGTAGCCTACTTTCAGCAGGCCTGTTGCCAGACAGGGAAGCGCAGCTTGAGGGTAAAGTGAAAGAGAGGGAGAGAGAGTGGGCTGAGAATGCTAAACTGATGCTCCCCTCCTCCCCAGCGCCTGCTCTTGCTCTCGGTCTTATGTAATGACTATGTAAAGTGCTGTATTGCGATGGATTAAGGAGCTGGAAAGAGAGAGGGAAGCGGGTTGGAGAGGGGGACAGATATGTCAGTACACACGTCAGGTAAGACAAGCTTTTTTCTTCTTCTTCCCCCCCCACCTCATCATCGCCGCCCCTCCCCCTTTCCACTTGGCCCCCGTTTCTGCTGCTTTGCATATGGCGTAAAAGACGCAACGCTGGCGCAGGAGCGCGGCGAGAAATCCGCCCGCAGCGGTGCCACTGAGACTGGCAGGAGCAGGACCAGTGCGATGGTGACAGAGCCATGACCTTGAGCGGGGCAGAGGTGCAGAGTCACCGTCTGGACTCTTCACAGGATGCCAAAGGATCGAGTGCCCTAAGAACATGTGAGGCTTTGGTGCTGCAGGCCCAAGAGACTCCAATGCCAGTGCATCTGCACAACGCTGTCCAAGAATTTATCTCTGATATACGACTAAAACTCATTCCCAGGTTTACACCACCATGCAACCAAAACAGATTTGAAATAAGGGGTTAGAGATTGAGGGTTAAAGACCAGGCCTGTAAGAAACGTCATGTCCGAGCAGAATAGATGAACAGAGGTGTTCACCATCAGCACTCACATATATAATCCTCTGTTTACGTATACTGAAATAGAGAGCTGTTACAACTCGTGGGTAGCTCTTCGATTAGCAATCCAGTAAATACGTTTAACAGCGATGCGCTGCCACCGACAAGTCTCAAAATAATCCACTCTGACGACACCTTCGTAGTACTGCGTTTATCAACATTGTTTGTGAGCCAGGACTAAATTTACACCTTGGCAGGATTCTTACGCACAACCTTCCTCTGCCCCCCATTTAGCCAAGATTTTTGCAGTTTCCCACCCCTGCTGGTCCACCCCCACATTACACACTACAACTCCAGCGCTATTCTTGTGACCACCCCCGCCGCTACTGCACAGAAATACTGGCTGGGCTAAGAACAGACATACAGGGAACCAGAGTGTCGCATCCTGACAGCAGGAGCAGGAGGCAGAGGGAGGGAACACGAGAAGAGGGCAGCGGGAGACAGAGAGAATAATTAGGAATAAAAAGCAGGAGTTGTTGAATCTGTGCTGAACTGGATGTGGGTATAAAGAGATATCACGTGTCTTAGCAAGATGTGCTGCCCCAGGCCCCACCACATTTGCATATGACTCCGTAGAGGGTGGAACAGAGACTTCATACTGTAATGTATTACATCTGTATTGCGTCCCGTGTGCATTGTAATCTGTGTTTTACAAGCTTCAGCCTGGCCAGGCCTGTCATGCCAATTCATCTCATGCAAAAGCCTTTGCCAACCAGAGCTTGAGAGAGAGAGGAGTGGGTGCAGAGAAAAAGAAAGTCTCTCTCTTGCTCTCTCTCTCACACACACACGCTCACACACACACACACGCACGCACAGCTCTCTCTCCCTCACCCACCCCTGTCCTGCGGTGGTTGGGCTGTTGTTGCGGGCAACCCATGTACAGTCACCTAACGACGGGGAGGAAGTCATATGAGGAAAGGCGTCTATAAATAGGAGCAAGGAACAAGAACATATGTGTGTGTGTGAGAGAGAGAGAGAGAGAGAGAGAGAGAGAGAGAGAGAGAGAGAGAGAGAGAGAGAGAGAGAGA
>JAOYSI010000002.1:224320-238050 GCA_025775065.1 Hiodon alosoides | reverse complement strand
CCCAGAAAAACAACCCCATTGCATTATCCCTCCTCCACCAAACTTTACAGTTGGCACAATGCAGTCAGGCAGGAAACATTCTCCTAGCATTCGCCAAACCCAGACTCGTCCATCAGGCTGCCAGATAGAGAAGCGTGATTCGTCACTCCACAGAACCCATTTCCACTGCTCCAGAGTCCAGTGGCAGCATACTTTACACCACTCAATCCGACGCTTGGCATCTTGCTTGGTGAGGTAAGGCTCACATACACCTGCTCGACCATGGAAACCCATGCCATGAAGCTCCCGGCACAGTTTTTATGCTGATGTTAATGCCAGAAGAGGTTAGGAACTCTGCAGTTATTAAATCAGCAGAGCATTGGCGACTTTTACGCACTATGCACCTCAGCACTCTGTAACTTTACGTGGTCTGCATCTTCGTGGCTGAGTTGCTGTGGTTGCTAAGCATTTCCATTTTGCAATAATACCACTTAGTTGATTGTGGAATATCTAGGATGGAAGAAATTTCACGAACTGACTTGTTGCAACGGTGGCATCCTATTACAGTACCACGCTCAAATTCAGTGAGCTCTTTAGAACGACACATTTTTTCACAAATGTTTGTAAAGGTCGACTGCGCACCTAGGTGCTTGACTTGATACACCTGTGGCAATGGGACCGAATGAAACACCTGAATTCAATGATTAAGAGGTGTGGCCCAATACTTTTGTCCAAATGTGTCTGTTGTGTTAATAGACACAATTGTCCTGATCGACTGTTTATTAGCTAAAACAGTCGGTAAAAACCATAATCGAGGTCCGGCAATTCAAACATTATTTGAACCTAATGCCATTAAATTCAGACCATTTTAGTTAAAGAAATAATCACAACCCCGCCATGTTTTTGTAAAAGACTACAGCCCATAAATAGAAAAGAACAAAAAAAAATTATAAAAAAATATGCATGCATTTGTTGCCCAAAATATTATACTAAACGTATTGTAATGTCCCGGGTGACGCAGTTGATTTTATCTGCACTGGACAGTAGCACCAGACAACTCTAAAATGATTAAGAGGAATTAAGCAAAAAAGGAAAGGGAAACGGCAACTCAAATTATAAGCAGTCTGAAAATCTTTTAAAAATTAATAGTCCCTGAAAAATTGTAATACGACGACACAATCCGGTTTCAAGCATGGCTATCAGATCAGGATCATAGCATGAAGGAAACATTTGTGCAAGTGTGATATAAATGCATAAAACAATGTCAACACGCAAGCAGACAGATTTAATGTATGCTCAAAGTAGTGACTTAATAGTTTTAAGATAACGTCTTACACCGGGGCTATTGGGAAAGCGTATCGCAACCTGATTTAACTAGACTGTAAACACTTTGTTCAGAATATATTACATTTGCGTGCGTATGAGAATAATTAGCTCACAATTAGCTTTCTGAAGCATGCAGAATCCTTGGATTATACTTTTTTTATAGATTATATTAAGAGTGTTTAAAGTTATGAAATATAAATTGACTTAATACATTTTAAATAAATGCAATCGACACTGGAGACATAAAATCGAAATCTTTCCTCATTCTTCCTTGACCGTTACAATCAAATCCTTACCTGTTCTTTAACAGCCTAACAGTTAGCCATTATCCATGACAAGTAATGATAGATCAATAGTAGAGGACCCTAAAGGACGTTCTTAAAATTCATGTTAAATTTGAAGATAAACCATTTAAATATTGCAACCAACCATTTTGCAACCAACCACGTAAGACTTAAAAATATAAACAGTAGTCAGCCAAAACAACTTTTTATACCAACATAACATAAATCACATACTGAAGTTGTGGAATTAATAACCACTCTTTATTTCTTTTGAGTAAATGTCAATGAAAAGATTACACTTCTCCGCTAACACCATCACACGGTAACCTGGCTTTGTTTCTAAAATGTTATCAGTTTTGACTGCGCCACTCAAGAAATGCATATCAAAGTACTGACGTTAGTAAATTGAAATACCAATGCTATTTACTTTCATATGCAGCATCATGTTGACAGATAAATGAAATATATTATGGTACATCATGAGCTCTGGATTGTGGAGAGGTACAATGTCAAAAGATGGGGACATTTCGGTTTAGGCTGATAGGTTACGCTGTTTCCGTGGTCAGACAAGCAGTCAGTGGATCAATAGGAATTCTGATTTTGGTTCCGATAGCCACCCCTTTGGTAGCCTTGTTTCTGCTGATATCCACCCTTTTGGTCTGAAAAACAAGAGTAAAGACAGTATTATACACGATAAATAAATGAACATATGCGTATTTATCATGAACACATGGCAAACAACCTTATCCCAAAATGTGTTTTGTGACAGTGGAAAAATTAACTTTACTGGAGTCCTAGGATGAGATCCAGTTAAGAACTGGCAGAGAAAATGTGAATGAAAACAGAAAATGCATATCCACTTCCTACAGGCCCAGCAGAAGAGTGACTGCAGCTTTTACAACAGCTTCAAAAAACAGGAAAAAAAATTATTATAGAAAATAAATGGGCAAATTAACTGGTTCATAAGCACCTCGTTGGTAACCTTGCTTCTGTTGGTAACTGCCTCTCTGGTCTGAAACCGCAGTGAGAATAATTTAGAGACAACTCCAGCACATAAGCACACATACCCGCACACTCAACATTCGAGCAATCATTCAACTCATTACGACATGGCCACTGTATTTGGATACATACAGTACAGGGATGGAAATAGTTTGTATTGAATCACGATTAACAATAACAAATAAAAACGAAATACTTTGCAAAGCAAGCCTCAGGTTGCATATTGCTATAAAAACAAAAATATATATTTCCATCCCTGCAGTGATCAACACCTTTGCGCAACCTACTGTGCCCATACAAGGGCAGGTACAACTTACAAGCGAGTTAAAGAAATAGCAGATCAACCCTCCTTGTTTCTGTGGAGATGCCTACAAACAATTCTTACGTATTCCCCCTATAATTATGCTTCCAACTTAGCACAGGCAACAATGACAAGCTTACTTACCTCTCTGGTATCCTTGTTTTTGTTGGTAACCACCCTTCTGGTCTGTAAGGAATTGAAAAGGCCATTACTAATGGATATTTATTCAATAACAATGAATCCTCGTATTAACATCTTTAAATCTATATCTCACCATTACCACTTCTTTCTAGTTTTTGATTCTCCTATCAGCAATCCACTTCAATATTACTCATGATATTTACCTCTATTGAAGTAGCCCCCATAGACACCTTGCTTCAGGTCAAACACCCTTTCGTTGTTCTCAACAAGGCCCCCAAGCTTCTCAGCGAGTTGCAAGGCCATATTTTGGAGGGAGGTGGGCTCTGTGCGATGCATCACCACTGTCTGAGTAGGCTGGTCGAGCGAAGCCTGAAATAAAGTGCAGACACCATTGCTTACCTACAATCACATCACTGATCATTTTTACATAACTAGTAATCAAAGGAATTGAAGATCTCAGAGTTTATTACTGGCTCTACTCAATGATTGCCTTCGGCTAGCCAGATGACAAATGAAATAATCAGATATATAGTATACCATAAGCTCTTCATTAATGATCATCTTGCTGATGATGCTGTGCACTGTGGGCAACTCCAGCTCAAACATCTCTGAAAGGGTCTCCATGCTGCGGAGGGATCATGGAACCATGCTCAGTGCCAAAATTTCCAAGTTAACCATTTAAAAGAAACTGTTGTACAAGCCTAAATACGATGATTTTTGTATCAGTTTTAAATTGATGTTAAGATGGAGCACGATACCTGATAGAGTCATACACACTGCTATAGGTGAATAGGTAGGTGCGCAGTGACTCCTCTTGGATCTTCCTGCAACAAACAAACAAATTGATCGAATTAATAATTTGGTGCAGTCGATAAATGCAAAACATTCACATTTACACAAATGCTCAGATCAACCTCCACCTCCACCCAAGCCCAACCAAAAATAAACTCAAACAAGGGTCAGGTGAGAAACTTGATGCACTGACCGACAGTATAGAGGATGAGTTAATTACCTGACGAGCATTTCTCTGACCCTCTGTGTCTCAGGAAACAAGTCCCATACTTTGCTGTTCATCTTCTCATTAATAATGAAGGAGTGGCATGTGCGCCAATCACCCATTTTCATGGCCTTGCTGGCCGCCACCACATGCTCTCGCATGCTCTCGGGGGGCCCTGGAGTTGAACAGAGCAGATCATCACCACAAGCCTTATTTATTAATCCCTCCCCATATGCAACATATTCCCAGGTCCAACACTGAGCTTGCTGACTCATTCAGCCAGCACATTCTACAATATCAAATTTTTGGTGACAACATTTTAATTTCAACCAATCAATTTGGCTGTGTTATAGTAACCCTCACAAAGTTTTCCATCAGCACTTCACAAAAATGTACAGATGAAGTAGACCATTAACCAAGGAGTAAAAACAGCTAAAAACCCCTGGTAAAGAAAAATACCTGAGGGTCCACAGCAAACAAGACGCCAAGTTGGTCGAGTACATCATTTGATAAATTATGTGGCAACACAGAATCAATTAAAAAGCTAATTAAAAGATATTGTTTAATACAGAGACTTAAATTATATTACAACATGCATATGCTATTCGCTTATCAGAAAATATTAAACAATCAGTGATGTTATAAGGATGAAAATTACCCAGCAGAGGCTGTCTCTCCCCAACTCGGAGTTGGTGGTGGAACTGCTTGCTAATCATTCTGCGTCGTGCGTCAAACTCATGAGCAGCCATGTACGGGATCTCCAGCAGCATGGCCGACACCAGATACACACATTCAAGTAGTTCCAAATTAATGTGCATGTGGAAGGGCACCTGTGAAAAAAGAATGGTGGGGAAAGAAAATTGGACACTGTCAAAAAGCGGTGGCAATACTGACTTATCACAGCAGTAGCCTATTGAATTCATAGGCTTTTGATTTCAGAAGATCTAAGCCGTTTAAAAATAATCACAGCCTTGTTGCGCATACCCCTTTTTAATAGAATGTCAATGATCAGAATAAATCACCGTTAATTTTGGCAGCTATTTTAGAATACCATTTAGTCTGGGTCACATTTTAGTCATTTCATCATTCTTAGTTTTAGTAACACATTTTATTTCATATAATAAATGTTTCAGATTCCCTCTTCAGGATCAGGTTCTCCCAGCCGTGAATTTCACGTATTCAACCACACCAAGTACTCCCGATTAAATTAGTAATATATTCCTTACTAGTTAAATTAGTAGTGCTAGCAGTGGAAAACATTTAAAATGTGGAATAGCTGGGGGTCCCAGAGGAAAGTTGTCCACTGGGCAAGCTCCTAGAGAGCGATTTCACTGCAAATTAACTCAATTAAATAGGGTCAAATTTATTTTAATCACCACTAAAATTCTCCCCCCTTTCGAACAAAATAGTATGTTTACCTGCTATAGCACATAGGCTTCCAATCAATTCTATCAAAAGGTATCATGCAAACACCTCATGGTATATTTAATGTCTATTTGGCACATTAAGTTATCACGTCACGTTACGTACGAAAAGTACTTTACTCATTGTTATTGTTTTTTGTCTCAAGTCATTGAAATAGTCGTCAAATACATTTAATCAGCTTTCCTTGCTGAAATTAACAGATATAAAGAAACATGGAATGGCTTAAAGCACTTAAACTAACATTTTTTAATATTGTCACAGATGACTTGGGTGCCTGTTCTTATAATGCTTTATGCTCTCCACAAGCAGACCACTAGCACACCATACAAATTGACATATTGCAGGATACCTGTCGTCTCTTTTCAATCTTCTCCTGCTCAGCATTCCTCTCCTGCATATTTCTCATTAGCAGACCTTGCCCAAGAAGTTCCTTGGCACGGCCACTAGACTGGATGTCCAGTAGAGCATTGTGGGCATCCTTGATCATGCCCTGCCTGAAGGCACAGATGCCCAATTGTACCATGGTGCGGTTGTAAAGGATCTGCATACAGAGGTGAGATGGTATAACAGTTAAACATGGGACTTTGGAATGCTGCGGCAAATACACATATGCAACTTTTCCCGTCATAACACTGCTTTGATCTTCCTCTCACCAGAGTTTCACAGTATAACAACATCTGTACCTGCACAGGTGGGTCAGCGTGTTGGATGTTGTCCTGCAGGTGGCTCATGAGCATGAGGTCACGAGCTTGGTACCAGCGGCTGTGCAGGGCATGGTGGTAGATGTGGCACAGTATGGCACAGGTGCGGATGCGGTCGGTGCGGTCCTTGGCATAGATGAATTTGCAGAGCCGATCCATCACAACTGCACTGTCCTCACCCTCACTTTCTTCTTGGTCCTGCTCAGACTGGGGACAAGTGACACACTGGGTTACTGGCAGAATGGACTCTACTGCATATTTACAATGAACATAAGGCCATGCTACATCACCCATTAAAATGCATTCAGTTCACTGGACAAACTTCTCATGAATTACAGGTCTTACCTTGGACTCCCCCTGCAGCCCCAGGCTCCGCCTATGGGCCTTGTAGTCAAACTTATAGTAGGTGTGCATAATCCTACGCAGATATACCCGGCACACCTCCTCTGTGCTGCCCTTGTTTTCCAGGTACTGCAGCAGTCTATCAATGATCCCACACACGTGCCCCTCATCCTTCAGGTTGTCAACATACTCTAAGGAAGGGACAAACAGGTCACACACACCAAGGTTAAGAAAGAAAAAGAAAAAAACAGATCCACTCAGATACATGGGGAATAGCAATAATCATTAATAAATTAGAATATACAAGGATAAGAGAGAGGGATTCACCCTGTGAGTGGGGGTCTGTGTTCTGCATAATTTTGGTGAATTCTTCATCCATCCTTTCCACCAGGGTCAGAATACATCCTCGCACCCTGAATGGCTGGAAAATGTAAATGTGCAATAATGAGTACTGTCCTTAACTTCCCAAATGGGCAGAAGACAAAAAACAACCTAACAATGTTTTCGATAATTTAAACTAAGTACAAACATTTTTAAAACTAAATTTTTATAAGATATCCAATATCAGCTGAGTGGTAAAATAAATAAATATCCACCAAAGTTGCAACCTACCTGATCAGAGACAGCCAAGTTTTCACTATCTTCAGCAATGTTTTCCCCAATAAAAATGTTGTTGTTCCCGAACAAGATATCCAGCAGCTCGTCAATGCATTCCAGACATTTTTTCCACATGTCAGGCTGAAAGGTTTGGGGGGAAAGCAGGGTTTATGTAACAAAAAAATAATTTGACTCTAGAGCATAAGGACCTTAAAACTCAAACGCAAGTGAAATCTCAAAAATAAAGACAAGCAGAATCTAAAATAAAACCTGGATAAATTACCTGGAGTTCTCTAGTAATATTCCAGCAGTCAGAACAGTTTCTAAAAAATTACACTACTTATACTAACAATCCATCATCCTACCTTCATAAAAGCAGCCAAGTTGGGATTGTAGTCATACAGTGAAGCGATGATATTGAATTTGATCTTGACCAAGATGCCCTCGCCCAGGTTGTTCTCATTGGAGATGCCAGCCAGGGCATGCAGGAGCTCGATCTGGGCAGCCCTGAGAGAGAAAGAGGCAGGTATCACTCAATGCCCTAAACACTCAGGACTAGGGGATGAGAGAGAGTCTTCCTCAGGCCTAGCTCCTTAATAGTGGGACAATCTTCCAGAATTATAACTGCAAAGGCTCTTCCCGTTTTCTATTACAAACTAAAAACACACCCCTTTGGACTGTACTATACCTCCTAAACTGTCTATGTCTTTTCCCATAATTAAAATTAGGAACTTTGTGGGGTGTTTCAGTGTTTACACCACTATTAAGGGTACTGTTGTACCCAGGAGCAAGGTACTTAACCTGATGATTGTAGAAATTTTAAGCTGTGCAAGTCGCTTTGGATAAACGTATCTGCTAAGGAACTAAATTGTACTTCACAAATCTAAATCTCTGGAACCTGTTTTTTTTGGCACTTTTTACATTTTTTGGTCAAAGACAGTCTGGGAATACCAGGACGCCTTACTCCATGAAACTATATAATGAAATAGAGATAACGTGTCATGGAGGGTTGCTATTACAGTAGGGAAGCTCCAGGAGTTATTTTACCTGTCAGTGCCCTTCTTGCCACGGGCCTGCAGGATTTCATTAAGCTTCTTGACGACAACTGCAGTATTGATCTCTGTACCCTTGGCAAACATTTTAGGTTTTTCCTTAGAATAAAAGAAGAGACCAAGGGTTTAGCCAAGAGTTTAGCAACTGACTATTCATAGGCTCAGGCAGATCGTCGCTATTCAAGGCATCTTCAACATGCAACAAATTTTACAGTGCGACGAACATCCAATAACTTAATAGATGACCCTGCATAGAGGCTTAACTAGCATTAAAATACTAATCAACTGAAACTTACCCTGAGTTTGGGTCAAGCACACTGCCCCAGCCCACCTGCCATCACTCACCTTGACCAATGGTACTCCTCCTTTAACCTTCTCCCAGCCTCCTTCTTCACCTTCCAATCCTTCTTCCTCACCCTCTTCATCCATTCGCTTCTTTTTATTGTGTCTCTTTTTCCTCTCTTCTTTCTTCTTCTCACTAGTGTGCCTTTCTCCCTCTTGGGTCCTGAAGAGAGAAAAAATATTCATGTATAACAGTCAAGACAGTGCAACAACACAACCCAAAACCATTTTGGACCAAAAACTCAGCCAAGACGTCCGTTTTGTTCCCACCTGTAGTACCACAGATTACTGCCTTTAAATAAGCGTGTGCCTTATATTTTTCAATTGAACCACAGTGCTATGAACTCCAGAAGCAGAGGATGTGAAAGAAAAGCAGGGACTGACTTCTTGAGGAAGACGACAGCCAATGATGCATTCTTTCCCTCATCATCTTCACTCTCACTGCCACTGTCTACAGAGTCAGAGCCCCAGTCTTCATCATCTTCATCATCGTCCTCACTGTCAGACTCCTCCTCCTAGAAACATTTCCCAAAAAAACTAAATATTTACACAAAATGACAAGATTATTTTTCAGTTGTGCCACTTGTTTAACTCAAATTGCTCTTACCTCTGCAGTCTTGAGGAATTTCTTGGCATCTGGAAGTGGCTCACTGACAGGCTTCTTTCTAAGGAAGGCATTTTTATTTGTTGGTCCCTCCTCTCCCCCCTCTCCGTCACTCTCAGAAGATGAGCCTTGGGTACGGGAGACAAGAAGGGGATGAGTTTTGTGAGTTTCTTCGATCCAAAGGACCACCAGTACGCCACTCAGAAAATTCTCCCCTTACCTGCCTTGAAATCATCAACTAAAGAACTCCTAATCATAACTAACCTGACTCGGGACAAGAAGAGATTGAGCATATGGAGTGCCAATTTTATTTTCTTTCGGACTATTATAGTTCCCACTCTTTTCAAGCAATTTTTTCATTACAAAGGACCTTTTGCACGTAAAAACCCAAATTACACATCCATAAACGAGCGCACATAAACACACACGTCAATATTTATAAATATAGCCATTGTGTCAAGCAACTAATGAGAGATTTTTCTTAAAAGCTGCTTAACTTGGATAACTTGCTACTATGACAGAAAACTAAGTTCAACTGAACCACGTCAAAAAGACAATAACACAATAACATCTGCAGTAAAACGGCTCGGTGACATATTTAAATATATTTATTAGAACATGCCGAACGCAGGGCATGTGGAAGTTACGAGCAGAAAGAGTCAGTGTCATGCCAAATGTGATGTCCTAGGTTACATTTAAAAATGTTACTATCAGATCTTATTCAAGCAGATATTCGTGACAGTTATCACAGACCGAAGCTCAGTACGCATATCATCGACACGGTTTCTGCAAACAAACATTTGAGCAATAAGTGAGGTAGCCAGTTACTGTTCTGTAGTTGCTACAGAGATCACACTACAGTTAACTACTTTTGTTAACATTCAAATATCAAATAAAAATTGTAGTCCAAAGCCCATCTGACTATTCTGAATTTGCAACACCACTAAATTCCCCATGTATTTTCTAGGATATTTAATATTTTTCATGCCTCAAATATCTTGATTTACCGAGTGAGAACAATGCTATATTAGGGCTTCAGATCCAGTGCCATCTTTTAAAGCATGCTTAAACACGCAGCTTTTCAAACTTGCATTTATTCATTTCCGGCCATTTATTCCTATATCCAATTTTTACATTTTATGTTTTATTTTATCCATTGTTATGTTTGCTCTGTGAAGCACTTCGTATGCATTGTAAGCAAAGCACTTTATAAATAGTTAATGCTATTGTTATTACCCGAGTCTCCTTCTTCCTTCTCTTCCTCCTCATCTGCGGATTGCTCAGGATTCTAGGATCAGGAGAGAATATAAATCATTGAAAACTATACAATCAAAGAACAATGCCAAGTGTAGTTAATGTTAGAGAGAGCAGAGTTATGGTCCGAGATTATACTCCGCAATGAAGAACAGACAACAACATTTATCCAGATGATATATTAGGTATGGTAGAAATATCAAGGCACATGCTGTCTTGATCAATCCCCAGTAACAAACCTCCTTGTAACTGGCGATCTCAGTCTCATAGTCACGGTTGTATTTGCGGATCTTCTGTCGGAGGGTACTAAGGGCTTTAGCGTTGTTCTTGTTCATCTTCTTCTTTCCTTCTTTATCCTCCCACAGCTGAACAAAAAAAAGGTGTGTTTCAAAGACTGTTGTTACTGCGTGTCTGCCTGAACACACACTTCCTAACCTTTAATTGTACAGTGGGTGAACAGTTTCTGTATAGTAGTAATTTTGGAAAAACTGTGGGGGTCACCTGATTGAGGTAGTCTTCCAAATCAGCCAGAAGTCGGATGTAGAAGGGAGGCACCCCCTCCTTGTCTACAATAGTCTTGCTCTTGAGGAAGGCTCGACATAGTTGCTCAAACTCCTCTAAACATTTTGCCATGTCCCTGATCTTCATGGCATTCCGGATGGTCTTGATTAAGTTGGTCAGCTCCTCAAATCTGGAACCCAAATCATACAATTAACATACTAATTATCAGTTAAGACAGACGTTGTGAAGAATACCTGGAGAAAATGGCATGAGTAAACCATTGGGGTCCAGACTGACCTCTTATCTTTAGCACTGCGAACCACTCTCTTAGTATCTTCCTCATCGTCACTGAGCAACAGAGACCTGAGAGAGAACCACAGTTAAGTTAGAAGGTTGAAAAAGATAAAGCAATGGACAGACTGGATTAATTTAGAGATGATACTGACTGCTTTGTGAAGGTGGTGCCAGGTGCTTTGGGAGTGATCTCATCTCCTGAGGAAGACTCCTCCGTCTCACTGTCAGATCCAGTTGCAAAGAAACGAGACATCGCTGCAGAAAGGTCACGCTAGAGAGAAACAAAAGCTTAATAAATATTCTGTTATTAGGGTCTCTTATGGTATCATTTGATTCTCGGAATGTGGGGGTCACACAATCCTTTGAAGCCCTTATTACAGTTTTGTTTAGCTAAATCAATCGAAATCTATAATCAGCCTGAAATGTCTGGCACTTAACAAGTAGCTATTTTTTATTTATTTATCCAACTCTGTTCCCATGTACACATTAACTTTTTGAGGAGTAACATGCAAGTAATCATTATTAAAGCTCACTTGCCCCGTATATAGTTATTTCCAGTTCTACACAGCTGCATGCGACAAAACCAATGTAAAGTTCCTAGTCAACAACAGGATGTTGCCTGAGATGACATCAGCATTCGGTCATGCTATCAGATGGTTTTATTCGACAGCTATCAGATGGTTTTATTCAACCTAAACAAAACTTCAAGCAAACTTTTTTTTTTTTTTTTTAAACATATACCTGCTATTTCTTAGTCCAACGGGGAAAAAACCCTAGTAAACTCAATAGAATTATTTAAACTGAAACCCTTAAAAAAATTCTAACCGCTGTCATTTCTAACAGTGGAATATGATTCTACAATCTGTCAATCGATAATACACGGTTGACATAGTAAATTACCTAAGTGCATGAAAGCACAGCAGATAGAGAGGACTACTCTACAAAAAATAAGTGCTAATTTGGAATTTCACATATAAGAAGTTACATTTGTGAGCCATTAACTTATATATTATTTAACACTAACAAATAACCAACGACGCCTTTTCTGAAGTGAAATTTCCATTGACTTAGGATCGATTCGATTTTTCAGAATTGGCTTTATCGAACTAGCTAGCTATAGCCAATACCAATAGCAAACTGTTATTGGGTAACCAGTATAACAACTTTTACTTAGTGTGTAGTGAAGATAAGCGTTTGAAACTAACTGCTAGTTATCATAAGTTGTAAAACGATTAAGAATATTAAACAGCATTTGTTTCATACCACAAAAGCAATCTAGAGAGTAGTCAGAATCGGGGACAGCGTGAGGACACGCACGGCACAGGCCTAAATTAAGACTTATGTTAGCACAGTGCCGCCTTAAAACAAAAAAAAAAAAAAAACGTTAAAATATTCCACATTCGAAAACACACGTAATAGCAAAACTCACCTATTTCAACTGCGAAATCGTAAATATTCGCTTTTATGCTGTTTAAATTATATTTTAAATCCAGATTTGCTTTCTAATTTGGGATGGCGCGTGCTGCGTTTTAGCAGGATGAAGCTGGTCGAGACAATAATTCTATTTCCGGTTGGATTTCAATTTAAAGTTCAAATTTCAAAATTAAAGTACCATAGACAAAAAAGTACAACTTTAATAGCTATTATTGTTTTATAGTTTAAACTGATACGTACGTTTGTGTATATTTTTTTCAGGATTATTTTGTTTTTATGCAGGCTATGCCATTAAATAAATAATAAACCTTTGCTTTGAAATATAATACTGTAATGGAGTACCAACAAACGAATGTTTAGGTAAACTGTTAAAAAGCAAAAACCCTTACCCAGTGGAAACAACCCTCTGATAAAAGGCAAAAAAATAATATATTACACTTTTATATTTTATATTGAGTCTTTTAAAATGAGTGCACGCTGTAAAAGGCCAGGAAACATGACACATTTACAGTTGTGTGTTCGAAAGAATAGTGACTTGAATGCAGACATTGATAGGGAAATACGTCATGTCCTACCGGTCAAAAATACAGAGCCACACAGACCAAAGAGAAAATGTGGATAGATCAGGGCATTTCTTTGAGGTCTTTGAAGTGATGTAGGCATATATTTGTTCACTTCAAAAGGTTCATCAACCCATCCATCCATTTACCTGAACAGCTTTTCCAATTAAGGGTTGCGGGTGCCAGAGACTATAGGAAGCAAGAAAGGGAACACCCTGGACAGGATGCCATTCTATCAGGTATGAACTACTCTTAGACTACAATACACTGTCCAGAACATATTAACATAAAATCATGTTTCGCTTGATATCATATTGTAACGGGGATGGCAGGCAGCGTTTCCCCCGCCAATGGGCTTTAGCCATCCCCGAAAGGGCTGCTGGGAAACCTAGCCCTGTTGAGGTGGGCCGGATCGGACAGGGCCGCAGTCTGTACCTCTCCTGCCATATAGGGGGGCAGACTTGTCGGGCCCTGATCGACTCCGGGTCCACAGTCACTCTCCTCCGCCCCGGGGTTTTCACCATCCCTGCAGCGAAGCGGGGGGCTACAACACTTACGCTCCGGACCGTGACGGGAGAGAAGGCACAGACTCAG
>JAOYSI010000002.1:179973-224220 GCA_025775065.1 Hiodon alosoides | reverse complement strand
TTAATGCCAGAGGAGGTTTGGAACTCTGCAGTTATTGAGTCAGCAGAGCGTTGGCGACTTTTACGCACTATGCACCTTGGCACTCGGCGACCCCGCTCTGTAACTTTACGTGGTCTGCCACTTTGTGGCTGAGTTGCAGTGGTTCCTAAACACTTCCACTTTGCAATAATACCACTTACAGTTGATTGTGGAATATCTAGGAGGGAAGACATTTCACAAACTGACTTGTTGCAATGGTGGCATCCTATTACAGTACCACGCTCTTTAGAACGACCCATTCTTTCACAAATGTTTGTAAAGGCAGACTGCATGGCTAGGTGCTTGGTTTTTTACACCTGTGGCAATGGGACTGAATGAAACACCTGACTTCAATGATTAAGAGGTGTGGCCCAATACTTTTGTCCATAAAGTGTATTTTGAAAGTAGCTTTAATTTTAAGTAAAGGTAGATTAATTTCCAAGTGCAACCTTTTCAATAATGTTGTTACAAGTGCTCTAATACTGTTACTAATTGTAGATCTTGTTATATTTTGAATGCTGTACCTGTAAAAAAAAAAAATAATTAGTGTTTGCAAATTATTACTACCAGATGAGTCAATTTACTTATTATAAAAAGTGGTGAAGTAAACATAATAATGTTATTATGGTGATGACATATTGGCTAGATGTTCCACTCTTCCAACATTTAAAAATAATTCATTTGTAATATTGAAAACCAGCTGGTTTGTTTGGTTAGTAAACTGGTTAAATGCAGCAAAGGCATAAAACGAAATCAGATTATATCAGAACATCTCTGACATTTTCCAGTGGTCCCACTGAGTGAGCCTACCAGTTAAAATATCTCAGACTCATTCCTAACATGGCTATGCTCACTGCGTCCTTTCTGCTTAGTCCTATCTGTGTTTATTTACTCCTGTAAAACCACCATTACTCATTTTATTGGGCGCATAATCGATTTCTGAGCTTTGATATACATAGTGTTTCTGCTGCTTTCTCAGCAGAATTTGTTAAAGTTCTGCTATACCTCTTATGCCAAGTGTAGTCCAAAGAGGTGGATGCTTTTTGTGTCAAGAACTTCTGGACCATTTGTGTGTTTTATATTTATGGGAGTTTCTCCGTTGTGAATGTGCAAAATAAATAAATAATAATAAAAATTATTTGATTTGGATAAAATCTGAATCAACGTTTTTGAAAGGACATTGATTGACTCTGATTGATATGGTCTTGAGGAAGGGTGTGCATGGAATTAAATTCTGAAATGCCTTTCACGATGTGGGAATGAATTAACTAACTTTTCTTTCTGCTGAACCGTTGGTAGGAAACTCTCGCAAATAGAACTGAAATTAAATAGAACTCAAGGATGTTGGGTGGGATGGGGCAAGAGGTGTAGCCCTTTGGTTCACGAGCTGGTTGAACTGCGTGTTTGACTTTAGAGGGACGTTGTTTTCGGTCACTTGTCGCGTTTCCCTTGCAGCCCGTCTTGACATGCTGCACACATTCATTGGATTTGTCTCTTGACAAGTTTGGCTTCAGCCTTCCGCTGGGCTGAATATACATTGGGTTTGCTAGCTGTCAGGCAGCTGGGAGCCTCCCAGTGACAGGTCAGGCTCTTTGGTTCAACGCTGCCTGATTTTTTAACTTATACTGCAGCAAACTGCCCATCAAAGAGAATACTCAGACACTTGGTCATAAGTTTGCATATATTGGGTCTTGTTTCATGCTTGGCAGGTATACTGCACCAGACAATGTTGTATTTTAAAAGTTGAGTCATGAATATTTCAGCAACAAGGTAGGCATGATTCAGTCTACTTTAAACTCATTTAAAAGTAACTACAGAAAAGGTAGAGCTTAAACTGTTTTACAATTTTTAACTAGCAATTATGAAAGTATAATGCCCCAGTCTTCTTAATCATCCATTTCCTGATCATTTGAACTATGTAAATGGGTGATTTTTACACACACCACTATTACTCATTAATAGTATAGCAGTTCGTGTATCTAATGGACTAAGTAGTCTTTTTAGTTCATATAGAATGCATCTATATATCGCTGGTGTTTTTTCATAGCATGAATGCTACACAGAGTGCTTTTTGGTCTTGTTTTTTTCTCTTTGCAAATCTGCCAGGAAAATTTGTTGGGACAATGCATTTACTGTGGACTTTTTTGGAGCCGCAGTACATGAGGTCAGCAGTCCTATGCCTTTTTGAGTCTCCCGCTGGTGTCAGTCTTGATGAGTTTTTATCTGTCTAAGGGCTCTCTTTGAAGAATCATCACCAGTAATCGAAATTCAGAGGGAAGACGCACATGAAGATCTTTGCGCTTTACGACAAAAATGTGCAAAATTAATGAATCATTCTGCTTATTTTCCCAAGAACAGTCTCTGTCATTTACTTTGATGGGATGGGAAATGATTGCTGTGCTGAGGCAGCGTTTTCTGCATGGGCCAGAAATTTTTCTGCTAAATGGCGATTACACATTTAATACTTCTGCCCGATTGCGTGCGTTTTCTAAGATCAAGTACTTGTAGTAACGGACTCCACTGTTGGTGATGATAATACTGCTGTAGATTTCCAGTAGTAGTATGATGCTGCCACCACCATGCTTCACTGTAGGGATGGTATTGGCCAGGTGATGAGCGGTGCCTGGTTTCCTCCAGACATGATGCTTGCCATTCAGGCCAAAGAGTTCAATCTTTGTTTCATCAGACCAGAGAATGTTGTTTCTCATGGTCTGAGAGTCCTTTAGGTGCCTTTTGGAATCTCCAGGCGGGCTATCATGTGCCTTTTACTGAGGAGTGGCTTCCGCCTGGCCACTCTTCCATACAGGCCTGCTTGGTGGAGTGCTGCAGAGATGGTTGTCCTTCTGGGCGGTTCTCCTCTCTCCACAGAGAAATGCTGGAGCTCTGTCAGAGTTACCATCAGGTTCTTGGTCGCCTCCCTGGCTAAGGCCCTTCTCCCCCGATCGCAGTTTGGCCAGGCGGCCAGCTCTAGGAAGAGTCCTGGTGGTTCCAAACTTCTTCCATTTACTGATGATGGAGGCCACTGTGCTCATTGGGACCTTCAATGCTGCAGTAATTTTCTGTCCCCTTTCCCAGATCTGTGCCTCGATACAATCCTGTCTCGGAGGTCTACAGACAATTACTTGGACTTCATGGCTTGGTTTGTGCTCTGACATGCACTGTTAACTGTGGGACCTTATATAGACAGGTGTGTGCCTTTCCAAATCATGTCCAATCAACTGAATTTACCACTGGTGGACTCCAATCAAGTTGTAGAAACATCTCAAGGGTGATCAGTGAAAACAGGGCTCAATTTTGAGTGTCATGGCAAAGGCTGTGAATACTTATGTACATGTGATTTTTTTTGTTTTTAATTTTTCATACATTTTCAAAGATTTCGAAAAACTTATTTCACATTATCATTATGGGGTATTGTTTGTAGAATTTTGAGGAAAATAATGAATTTAATCAATTTTGGAATAAGGCTGTAACATAACAAAATGTGGAAAAAGTGAAGCGCTGTGAATACTTTCCAGATGCACTGTTTATTGAATATAACCTCTTCAATACTCTTTGTCCCTTGCAATCACACCACACATGTCTAAACAAATTTTTTATTTTGTTACTTTTTGTTTGTATCAGATTTTGTTCCACTAATGCCATGTGCATCAGCCATCTGTAATCTCTTTGAATCACAGTCTTTTTTTGAATCCTTCCTTTGTTGTATCAAAGTGAATAGTGTAGTTAGACCTCTCCGTACCTGGATCCTTTACTTTCACTTTATTTGAATCATTAACAACTGCGGTCAAATATAAAGCCATTTGTTTGGCCTGCTGTTTGTTGCTAAACATTAACCCATTCCTACCTTTGAGTGGTAGTTCAAAATTACAGATGTGACAATCAAACGGTTATTCCAGTATGTGGTAAATTAAGATTTGTGTTGGTTAAAACTCACTATTTTTCTTGGCTTTTGTGGTCAATACACATCAAGAACTTGCTTGTCTGAAGCAACAAAAGGGAACCTATAGGTATCTTTAGATCTTATCCGCATGATTTTTCTACCTTATTGTTTAAAAGTGGTACTGGTTAGCTGATATGGCTTTTACAAGCAGTCCTGGTCCTGTCTTCTGTATATGTTCTCCTCTCCCTCACAGATCAATGAAGCCTTCCAGAAGAAGGTGCAAAACAAAATCAAGGACCTGCTCCAACAGATGGAGGAGGGCCTGAAGACAGCCGATCCGCACGACTTCTCCGCCTATACAGGCTGGACGGGTCAGTGGGGAACAGGGTGGTCATTTAACTTATCTTTACGTCCTGCTCTCTGAGCTTGGAATGCTGTGTCAGCTGCTCATCCAGCTCCTTCACTGCACATGCAGTTCTTTAAGTCAAGGGTTGGTATGTTCAGGTGACTGGCATGTGTTTCTTGTCTTGCTGTAGGGATGGAATATATTTTTTTGTATATCTGTGTCTCAAAATCTCAAAACTCTTTTTTGGCAACACAGAAACAAATACCCATAGAATTTCTATGTTTTTGTATAGTTGATTGCGATATAATACCCACTATTTCCATACCTCTCCTTTAAAAATGATACATGTTAGCTTTCTGTGATCATGCTAAATGGTTAGCAGAATGAGCTGCCACTCCGGTCAGCTTGAAGTGCCCACTCAATCTTCAGATTTTCCTGGTATATTCCATAAATCGTGACAAGGGTGTGCAGAGAATGTAATTGAAACGGGGTCAAGGACATCCTAACAATGAACCAAATGTCTATGGTAACTATTGCGGTTGTCCCTTACTGCTCTTCTGAGGTGAGGCCCACTTGTCCTTCCATCCATTTTCCAGGGATAGCGCTCCTGTACCTCCAGCTGCACCGTATCTCCCGAGACCCGTCCCACCTTCAGCGCGCGTTGGACTACGTCAAGAGGACCCTGCGCAACCTCAACGGCCGACGGGTCACCTTCCTATGTGGGGACGCCGGTCCCCTGGCCGTGGGGGCCGTGGTACACCATAAACTGAAAAACCAGGCCGAGTCCCAGGAGTGCCTTACCAAGTATGCAATCAGACCCGCATACCGTGCAAAACTGCTTTTAAACTCTTCTAATGACTATTTGCCCATTAACAACTATTTCACTTATAAACCTCTTTACTAATGGGCTTTAAGAATGTGTTGCTACTTGCTCATGAATTGAATGAAAATAGAAGCCTATTTTATTGCTAAATGGGATACGCCAAAAAGAGACTGCGGATTTAAATTAAAATTGTTCATAATGCCTCTGAGGTCACAGAGACTGAATTCTCTAGAGAACCCTGTTACGGAAATGGAGAAAAGTCCACAAAAAAAACCAAAGAAACAACCAAAACCAGTTTCCTGTCAAAAAGAAGAAACAAATACTGAATCTCCCATGCAGTTGCAAATTAAAGCATTAATTAGCCTTAAACGGAGATCGGAGACTACCTCGGTTGGCGTGGTATCTAAATTTGGAAGAAGATGATCTGGCCCATTATGTCTCACAGCGAGGGGTTGATTAAATTTAAGAATCTTAATCTGCTGCATTCATTCCCAGGCTCTTATGTAAAATTAATTTCTAAAACAAACAGGTTCCTTTTATTGGATGTAGCATTATCATCCTACTTCCTAAAGATCTCTAATAGTGATAGTTGCTAACTGATGCCAGGAATGCCCATAAACCCCATATTTTCACAGTTTGAATGTGTTTAGAAAATAATTCAAGGAAAGTCACTTGTTATATACCTGTTTCTGGGCTCTCTTCCTATGGGTTGTATGTTGTGCAGTGTGTGGCCTGCGGTTGTTTTCCTTTCTGCCTGCCTCTTTGTGTGTTTGATTGTGTTTCTTAACATCTGTGTGTATGCTCGCGTGCGTTTTAATGCCTATGTTTGTATCGGTCTCTGTGTGCGCATGTTGGTCTGCACGTATTTTATGCCTGTCTGTCTTGGTCCATCCCCAGGCTTCTCCTGCTGCAGAGGTCGGTGGTCAGCTCAGATTCGGACATGCCCGATGAGCTGCTGTATGGCCGGGCAGGTTACCTGTATGCTCTTCTGTTTATCAACAATGAGATTGGGTCCAGCACCGTGGATGAGGCCACCATTTCCACAGTGAGCACTCATTTTGAATGGTTAAATCCTGGCCTGTTGCACGTTCAGCTAGTCTTTTACAAAGTGTCCTGGAGGGCTACTGGGGATATTTGAACATCCTGACTTTGCACTAGAGATGGAAGTATTGAGACCTGATAATATTGGTTCTGTGGTTCTGCAGTAGTGAACACAGAAGAACAGCAGCGGGAGTTATCTGTGGGGATGCAGAAGGCATGCTGTGTGACTAGCAGGACTGTGTGTGTGTGTGAGAGAGATATTGGAAGAGCAGTTTGTGTGAAACATTGGATCTGCTGTGTGTATGTGGGCAAGATTGGATCAGCATCGAGTGTAAAAGATTCAAGCAAAGGTATGTGTGAAAGATTGCATCAGCAGTGTGTGTGTCTGGTATACAGTATGAAGGGAGGGGGGGGTTGCCCTGGTCCCTCTGCAGCCCCACCCATTGTGTCCAGTAAACTCTGCTGTGTTACGTTTCCTTGTCTGTAAATTGAGAAAATTACTTCCCGTTATAGAAAGTTTATTTTTAAGCACAGTTTGAATGCTGGAATAAGCAACTAAGAATCTTTGTGCCGTGTGATAAGATACTACCTGAAAACCATCAGTTGGGGGTTTAAACAAGAAATTTAGAAAGATAGTGTTTGAGGTGGGGTGGGGTGGAAGGCACAGGCTCCAGCGACAGCCACACCCCTCTCCATCAGATGGTGGAGCCATCTGCTTTTTCTGGGAGATGGTGTTTTTTTATTATTTTGCATTGTGCGCCCCTAAGTCCTCCACGCAGAGACTTATGCGCCCCTAAGTCCTCCACTCCCTCTCTCCCTGCCATAGACAGTGATACTCCCCCGCCAACAAATGAAGACATATTTTACTTGGGCGCCCACCAGACGAGAAGAGTTGTTAGTTTCCTCGCCTCTTGCAGAGAGTAAGACTGATGGCTCCTGTTTTAGCAATGACAAGTGTTCACTGCAGGCCTGTGGGGACCAGAACTGCTTGTTGCTAAGATTAAAGCACCGAAGATTGTTCCTATGAAATGCCTGCACAGAAGAAAGCTCTAGATCTGTAGGATGATAATGTTGATGATTATGATAATAAAAACAATTATTATTAATTTATAAATCACTTTTCTTACAAAATGTACTTTACAGAGTACAGTGCTTTACAGAGAAAAAATTGACAAAACAATTGAATGATGGTGAAATTTATAAAAATAAAGAAATAAATGGCTACAAAAAAGCCGTACTATTAATACCGTAATATTGGTGCCCTGAATATGTTCTATCTGGTCTTGTCTTGAGTCTTTTTAAAGGTACAGTTTAGAGGTTTTTTGCTGATGGCTGGGGTATAAGTGATCAGAAGATCGGAAATGTGCTCAGTGGCAAGCCGATGTTATGTAAGATCTCATTTATATGGGTAAGGAGCCTCACAGCTGAATTTTGCACTAATTAAAGGCATGACAATGCATTGTGGCTGAGACAGGTAAAAAGGGAATTACTATACTAAAGACGAGAGGAGATGAAAGCATGCATTACCTTCTCGGAATAAGTAACGGATAGGAATGACATAATCAGATGTTATAATTATTGTGTGACATGCTGGTTGAAACTCAGGTCAGGGTCAAAACTCAGATAACATGCAGATACCTAGAGGCTGTTTTTTTTATGAGGGGACACATTGTTCTGAATCTGCTTATTTAAATGTTTAGGCCTTGAAGTAATAGTCTTGTATGGAATATTTAATATATTTTGGGACATAATAGCTATTAGTTAAGGATCCAACAATATAAAAACAATAAATGTAAAACTTAATTGACCCTAGGATTGAACCTTGAGGGACGCTACATGTAATTGGTCTTGATGAAGAGTCACCAGTGGAAATCTTTTGTCTGCCAGAGAGGTTTGATTCAACCCAGTTTAAGGCAGTATCGGAGAATCCTACCCAGTGTGTAAAGTGATTAAGTATCGAAGGCTGAGGTCAAGAAAGACTAAGACAGAGCATTCACTGGCATTTGTCACTTTTACGAGAGCAGTTTCAGTGCTGTGGTAAGAACGGAACCCTGTCTAAAAGTTCATTAAGAGTTAAAAATGCCATTGGCTGGTTTTACACTGCTTTCTCTTACACCTTAGAAAGTAATTCCAAAGGTTTGGACATTGTTTGGACATTGTTTGGACATTGTTTGGACATTGGTCGGTATTGATTTTAAATGGCTTGACTGGCTTCCTACGTAGCAGTTGAACCATGGCATTTAAAGTAATATGGAACATCCATAGCTTACAAACTTGATAATAGGATGGACTATGTCCTGACATATAGTAGGATTACCTCTTTTAGGAATCTGTCAGGCATAATATCCGTAGGGCATGTACTGGATTTCATGCGAGATACGATTTTTGCGATCCTCTGTTGTAATGGGATCAAAGAACCTTAGCACAGCATTGTTCTGGCTAAAAGTAATCCCATTGGAGGTGAAATCTGAACTCAGATTTTATTAATCTTGTTTTTGAAAAATGGAAAAAAAACACTGCTCAGGTGATGACTCCTCAATCACATTAGGAGGGGGATGTAAGATATGATATGATTGATGGCCTTAAACAAGAATCTTGAATTGTGACAATTCTCTGATACACAGATTGGAGAAGTTAGATTATTAATTCTGCTCTTCTGTGTTCCTTCTGTATATGGTTGTGCCATGATAGTCTTGGCAATAGACTTTTTAACTTTAGTTTTAAATGAGGCAAAAGTATTAAAGTTGTCCAACTTGAGTTGTTAAAAGTATTAATTAAGGTTGTTGAAACTGGTCTGAAGCAACTTCCATCTCCGTCAGTTTGCATGATTGCCTGACTAATGATGGCAGACAACAGAAAATTCAGAATCTGGAATCAGATGCTGTAGATGATTAATTTTCTTCTTAATACTCTACAGGAGAAGGTTTTATCACAAGTACTACTGGTGGCTTAATTTTGTGCCATCCTTTGACGCTTCGTGTCTCCCCCAGTTACCGACAGCCATGTGGCTTGGGAATCTGCTGGCGTCTTATACGAATGTTTTTTGCCAATACAGTATTATTAGCAGTTGGCCGCATGGTGGCGCTATAACAAGAAGACTCTTGATCCGTTTGACTTGGAGTAAAGAAAATTTACTCATAAGGAATACATTTCCCTCGTGGACACCTGCAGTCAGCTATATTGGATTTTCTGCCATTTTGAATTTAGTGTAAAATGCTTAGACAACTTCTCCTCTGAGTCCGTTTATCATATTGTCATGCAGCTTTCATTGATTTATTCTTCAGACGTGCCTCTTCAAAAGTTATGCTACGTTAGAAATCATGGCTGCAGTAAGCCAATCAATTTAAGGTACATGTATGCAAATTAGATACATTACAACCATTTCTAATGTTGACACACGGCTTGCTAGACATGTAAGGCATGTCTCCAGTTAAAAAACGGCTGCCATTCATCGTATCGACATGTAATGAAAAGAAAGTTGCTACCTTTAGAAACTTTCAATATTTCCACATAATATTTCAAAAAATGACCAGCGTTTGGAATATGGTCACAAAACTCAGCTGGTACTGGGTCAGACCTTCTGTTCTGTTGGGTGGAGCTCTGGGGACTACCCAGGCAATACAGGTAAACTGAACACTCATGTCATGTTCCTGAAACCATACATCCTTTGTGACATGGTTCATGCTTTTTGGAAGTCTGGAAGTGTCCTTGTGTCAAAGGACAAACTGGAGCCATGATGGAATGCCCCTTGGTCAGTAACAATTTTCAGATATTCTATGGCATCAAAACGTTGCACAATTGGTATCAAGGGATCTAATGTCTGCCAGAAAAACATTCCCCGTAACAATTCACCACCGCTACTAGCCTGTACCATTGACACCATTGGCATGACACAACAGGAACCAGAATTTGTCAGGCCAGGCAATATTTTTCTTCTTTTCAATTGTCCTGTATTGGTGATCACGTGCCCACGTGCTCACAACCTGATGGTTGTCTGCTGCAATAGCCCACCTGTGACATGGACCGACGAGCTGTGGTTTCCCGAGAAGCTGTTCTCCACACCACTGTTGTTCTGCGCCATTATTTGCCTGTTTGTGGCAACTCACCTAGTTGTCTGTACACATCCCAAGAGAGAGAGAACTTTTGTACCCTTGCGAAAGGTACTTAACCTAGATTGCTTCAGTAACCGTTCAGCTTCATAAATTGGTAAAAATTTTAAATGATTAGCCATGTAACCCTACATATGAGCATCTGCCATAATAAATGCAGGGATTGTCTAATTTTTAAATCGACTGATCGATTTTAATAATCGATTTTATAATTTTTTAATTCTGACCGACCTAGCCTAGATTGGTTTGCTGTCAATAATTACTGGAGACAGTTTATATTTCAGGGTTTAATGAAGTAACCATTTTTTTTTCTTCCATGGCGAGCTAGACTGCAACACACCTTTTAACATTTCCGTCAATTGATTTTTTGTTCTTCATATCAGCAGCTGTAGGGATTTCTGTAAGTGAACATGGTGATTAACTGAAATTAAGGATATTTCTTTTGGGGCACAATCTAAGGCTTTTGGTTTCACCAAGTTAATGAGGAAAATAAATTGGAGGGACAGAAAGTGCAGGGAAAGCCCTCTCAGTGACTGGTGCCTACAGAAACATCCACTGTATATATTTTTAATTTCTAACTGTCATTCATTCTCTTTTTGGACGATGTTGTAGCATTAGGGCTGAAGGCTGTAGCGTATGTATTCTAAGCCTTTTTGTCTGGACTCCAGGACGTGGCATTTGGATGCAAAGCCACAGTGCCCCGTGCTCAAGGTCGTAGCGACTGTGCTAAAGGCCTTAGCTCAAGTTTGTAGGCTTTAGTATCTGGGCTCAAGCCATAGCCTCTGTGCTCAAGGTCATGGCTCCTGTGTGGTGGGGAGGGTGTTTGTTCTCAATGTTGTAGCCTGCTGTCTGTATCCCTGTATCGGATCTGCAGGGAAAAGTAGTAATCACTCGTTTTAGATTTTTGTGTTAATGCATTTAATAAATTATTTTGAGCTTTGTACTTCACAGGAAGATAAAAAGCCTGACATAGCATTACGTATTTGAAGTAAAGCGTGTTTATAATTGTCCGACACTGAGAATATTAGAATGCTTGTATGCCATTCTTTCTCTCCCTCCCTCTCAATCTCGCTCTGTCTGAAACCAAGGCTCTCAGTTCACGAAACCCATCCTGTTCACGGCATCATTTGGCGTAGACCCAAAGGTGCGTAGAATGTGAAGAACAAGGCTGGCACTACGCTTCGGCTGGTGGGCCATGCATAAAATCTGCAGACAAAAGGCTACAGTGCAATCTGTTGCTGCCGATAGAGGGGAAAGGATGCTAGCATCCTTTGTTGTCAGTATCAGTGTTGTATTTCTGTTGCCCGCCTGTGCCGTCCTGTGTGCTGGTACCACCGCACACATCTGTCACCAATGTTCAATGAGGGAGGAGAAGGTAAACTATCGTGTTGGTGCCATTTGAACAATACAACACTTAATTTAATTATTCTCCTCCCCGGAGCTCATTGCATCATTTTTTTAAATGAAGAAATGTATGCACCTTAGACCAGTACAAAAAATTAAAATCAAAATTGTATTCCGATGCAGTTCACTTGAAACATTAATATGCATTATGTTTTGCCGGATTGTGAAAGGTTTCCTTGACGTTTATCTGTTGTAGTAACTCCTAATTATTAATCTCAAGCTCCAAGAAATAATAATAATTGGATACTTTTTTTTTTACCCGAAAATATCGTAAAATTAAAAGTTATTGAAGAACAAGCCAATAACTCTCCTGGTTATAAAAATTGTGAGCGTCCGAGATGCAGAGTATGCCACTGTGCAGTATCTGTGAGAGTTGTCAGAGATTTTCAAATGCCTGTCATGCCAGCTTTCACATCACCCACACCCACACCCAAGTTTGCAGTGCCTGATTTGCCGAAGGGTTGAAGGCATGTCAATGTAGCTATGGCGCCTTTGTTGTCTTGGCCGCGCAATCAGTTATGATTGATTGTGCTTCGCTCCTGTGGGGGCAGTGGTGTTGGTTCAGGAGAGCTGGACTATTGCACATGACCTTCATTCTTTACTTCATGCTGTGAAGGTTTTATGTCAACAGGAGTTGAGAAGGATTTGAATCTACACTGTTTAACCATAGATAACCCCTTAAGGGTTTTCATTTTATCAAGGTTACCATCCCTCTTGCATATTAATTTTGTGGGTCCATGGACATCATTTAATAATTCTTGGAAGAGAAAATAATTCTTTATTAATATATTTTGACCTATTGTTACATTACATCCAAATATGATACATAATGTAATTAAAATAATACCAATTTATATAATGTAGAATTTTATGTTATGATTTTCCCCACTATATGTATATATACATTTTATGATGTGTGGCGGCCACCCCTGAACACCGCGGAGCTCATTTTCTTTTGTTGTGGTGTTCCAGGTCGTAGGGGCCATTTTAGAGTCCGGGAAGAACCTGTCCAAAGAGGAGAAGAAGACAGAACGGTGCCCACTACTCTATGAGTGGCACAAGAAGCAGTATGTGGGTGCAGCACACGGGCTGGCGGGCATCTATTACATGCTCATGCAGGTGAGAGAACAAGCGATGGGCAGATTGAATGCGGCGGGGGGCCTTGGGCGGAAGTTGGCGATCCTTTCAACCACAGTCGTGGTTTTAATCCCAAGAGAGGGTGCACTTTTATACCCTTGATTTACACTGAATGAGAGGTGCTAATCCAGAAATCTGACCATCTGCACAGGAATGGTGGAGTCCTATACAGTAGCATAGTCTCGGGTCCAGCAGAATGTTATGTGTTCCACCAGACTGCGCAATTAGCAGAAATAAGTGCATTTAAAGAATTATGCTTTTACAAACCATCTGTGTGGTTTTGTACTGGACAAAATTAAGATGTTGTTTCAACGTGTTATGAGTTCAGCTTCTTGCATTAAAAGCAAGTAATCCTTCAGAGTACGTGGAACAATGGCTAAGACATTTATGTATATTTTGTATATTTACTGTAACTATATATAAATACAAAATTCTAAAATTGCTGTTATATAGTTACATATGCAAGCAACAATGGCCGTTTGCTGCATCAGTGACTAGGGCTGCAATTTACTGTGTTTACAGTATGGTGTGAAAATTTAAAGGTAAATGCACAGTAATGGCAAAGAAATGGCCTTTAAATAATATGCTTTTAACCAAAGCATGTTGCTGTAGAATTCATGTTCAGTCTAGCCACATTAAGGTGTGAAGCAATGCAAACATCAGTTTTGCATGTACAGGTATGACTCCTATCGGTTCACAGCATTTCATCCAAATTTTCTCAGGTGAAAACTGCTAAATATAGTTAAGCACCATTATTTTCTAATTTCTCTTAAAATTATCCTCAAGATTTTATCAGTATTTTATCAATATTTTGAAACCGTAAAAACAATTCTAAACTCCCGAGGGGAATGTTAACTGGAGGTTTATTTTGGAGAACAGATGTTACAAAATGCATTATACTAGTTAAAGGTAACTTTCATGCATAGTAATCATAACCTCATAGCCATAAGGTATCACAATTATTTGTAACTGTAAAATTATGTTTCCGCTACAGTCATTCAACAATGTTGACCAATTGCAAAAAAAACCTCTTTTAGAAGATCTCAAAGACATTCAGTGGAATTTTCACTTTGGCATGCGCCTAGCTATTGCTCGTTGTTTGTCGGTTGATATGCCCCCCTTCTATTTAAAAAATCACTCTTTGCTACTTTGTAGTGTGTTAATTCATATTAGCTAACCTACACTAATTAAAAATAAATTCTCTGAGAGTAGCTCTATACTTGGCTCACAGTTGTACACTGGCATACAGCAGTCCTTAACTACTAGGGTCTAACTACTGCAAGGTCTAGCAGAATAACTCGCCTAGTACTGTACCTGCAATTGAGAGTTCAACTAATACTCCACCAAACTGATGTAGGCTTTGTTTGTGGTCCCATTAATTTTATAACTTGTTACACAGCATCTGCCTTGGGGGCAGGGGGTAGAAACTCTAGAAATAGGCAATGGGATTTTCCATTCTAAAGGGACAGGGACCCCTTTTTTGGGATTTGAATCACCGAGTTACAGGTCCAAACATTCTGAATGATCTACCACCAGCTGCCTTACAAAATAAAGAAATGATACCTAAGTTTACAAGTTGACATTTCATCACTGACCTTTGTCACATTGCAATCTTTTTATATCAGCCTTAGATTTCAATTTGCTCTGTAAACGGACAAGATAGTAAGTCTGTGCAAACGCTATGATAAGTCTATGGTAATCTCTGCATTTAGATTGAATTGGGAAAACCTGCACATCCTCCATGACATTAAAGATTGTTAGTACTGCATTTTTAGCTAGCATAATTCTACTGAAATTACTAACCTTAACAACAATTGCCTTAACATACAGTACAAACCAAATGTATCAGATCTAAACCTGGGTGTTAAACACAACAATGACATATTTGAAAATGCCGCCATGAAGGCAGATCTCAAAAATAAATTAAATCAGAGACAAATACTCACAAAAATGTTTTGATGATGAAAGTAAATCCATTTGAACAAATCTAAGATGATTATCTAACCAAACCGCTATCAACCCAGATTTATGCCTGAGGTACTGTGAGGCCCTGAAGCACTACAAATACACCCTCGAACAGGTAAAACGAAAGCACCCTTATAGACATGGAAACGTATATTGACCAAAACCAGTTCTGGGAAATGTGGGGATTTGACAAAAGAAAATTATATTTTAGCCCTTGATTTATGAAGAATGAAGAATGAAGAATTATATATCGTTATATACACTATATGGACACAGGTATTTGGACACCTACACCTACAGGAGCTTTTATGACATCCCATTATGTCATAAAAAATACAAATACATAATACATTTTTAAAGGTATTTGTAATTACACCTACAGGAGCTTTTATGACATCCCATTCTAAATCCATATGCATTAATTTCAAGTTGGTCCCCCTTTGCAGCTATAACAGCTTCTACTCTTCTGGGAAGGCTTTCAACAAGATTTTGGAGTGTGTCTGTTGGAATTTTTGCCTATTCCAGAAGAGCATTTGTGAGGTCAAACACTGATGTTGGATGAGAGGGCCTGGCAATCTCCGATCTAGTTCATCCCAAAGGTGTTCAGTAGGGTTGAGGTCTGGGCTCTGTGTTGGCCAGTCAAGTTCTTCCACACCAAACTCATCCAACTATGCCTTTATGGACCTTGCTTTACGCACTGGGGCACAGTTATGCTGAAACAGAAAAGGGACTTCCACAAAGTTGGAAGGATAGAATTTTCCAAAATTGTTGATCAATTAAGTGTACGTAGTCTGTTGCTTAAAATATTTCAGTAAAATTGTATCTGACTAAATGTCATTACAGAAATGTTTCATATATCACGCTAATGACCCTAGTGGGATTTTTTAGTAGAGAATGTGACCACGCATGCTTACCCTTTCTCAACATAATCACGTCTCTATTTTCCAGCCTGGCGCCAAAGTGAGCCAGGAGCTTCTGATGGAGTTGGTGCGGCCTAGTGTGGACTATGTTCGGCACAAGAAGTTCCGCTCTGGGAACTACCCCTCGTCCCTGAGCAATGAGTCAGACAGGCTGGTGCACTGGTGTCACGGTGCCCCTGGCGTGGTCCACATGCTCATCATGGCCCACAAGGTGAGCATCTGGGTCCTCTCTGTATCTCAGTATTTTATTATTGATTTGGGGCACACCTGAAAACTTTCTGTAGTTTTAAATAAATGGATGTAAAAGATGGATGTTTACTCTAACAATACTTACCAAGATTTTTGGTAACATGCCTTAACCACTGTGCTATAGTTACCCCACACAGCAGTCACTTTGGCTGGGTCTCCTCTTAATATGTAGGCACAGTCTCCAGCACTTGCCAAAGCCCACAGTAATGCACACAGGTTGCTGGGGGAATACGCGAGGAGCTGTAAATAAGACGGTTTGGCTTGTCAGTGAGTATGGTTGAATACATTCCCTTCTCTCCACAGGCTTTGCTGAGCTCTGAACCTGA
This sequence comes from Hiodon alosoides, assembly GCA_025775065.1. Taxonomy (NCBI): domain Eukaryota; kingdom Metazoa; phylum Chordata; class Actinopteri; order Hiodontiformes; family Hiodontidae; genus Hiodon; species Hiodon alosoides. The sequence continues at coordinate 208,002 of JAOYSI010000002.1, read as the reverse complement.
CCCCCTTATGCTCAATTGTTGGAGAAGATTTATGTCCTGTCACTAGCCCAAGTCTGCCCCTGCAAAGCAGTAGGAGTTTCTGTGCTGTGTATAACTACCCTGTATTTCTATAGAGTGCCGTCTATAGACACCCAGTGTTTGTGCACTGCAGGCCCCAGTGCCGTCTATAGCCACTCTGTTTTTCTGCACTGCAGGCCCTAGTAATGCAGGTACCTGGTGCTGCAGATAAATAAGCAACAAGCTTGGCCCTTTTGTTATCATATAAAATCAAATGAAAAGTTCTAAACATGAAGTAAATACTATTTAAGGGCAGTAATAAAATAAATAAAGAACACACAAAAAAAATTCAATATTTGGTGTGACCACCCTTTGCCTTTAAAACTGCATCAATTCTCTTGGGTACACTGTCGTCATTTTATAAGACAAATCGGCAGGTAGATTTGGTAGATGTTTCAAGCATCTTGGAGAACATTCCACAGTTCTTCTACAGACTACAGACCTCTCTTGCTTCTGTCTGTCCAGGTAATCCCAGACAGCCTCGATGAAATTGAGATCATACAATCTGTTGCAGAACTTCTTGATCTTCTTTCGGAAAATGAATGTTTGTAATCGAAAAAATGCCTTTTTATTTAAAAAATCAACAATTAGATAAAAGGGCTGGGATGCCTAAGACATTTGCACAGTACTGTAGTTAATCTATTCTCATGTAATTGGATGAAGTGCTCGCTGAGCAATCATTAGATATATTTAAGTCACAAACTATGGCACTAGAACAGGAAATTGCGATCACTGTTGCTTTATATTGGTCAACACCTTCCATGAAACGAGCAATCTACAGTGACACCTAGTGGCTTTAATGTATAACATGGGGAGGAATGGTGCGGTGTCTGTTTGAATATGGAATAACTAATTGTTGATTTAATTTATCTAATAGGTGATCTAAATGTTGTTTTGATGCATTTGACCATTGCCAAGTTTAAACCTTTTATATGCACTAGCATTTTCTGCAAGCCGGGATCAAGTTATTGTTACTACATGTCTACGTGTTACTACATTACCTGCTGTGCTGATTTGATGTACTCTGCATATACAGGTCAGGGATGAGGATTGACTGCCTTCCAGAACTTCCTTTGAATTTTGCCTTTCCTTCACCACTACAGTCAGACCAGAACAGTTGTGATGCTGTAATCATATGACAAGACAATCTCAATTTGGAAATATGGAGAAAAAAATATTTTCAATAACCGTGCATAACTTGTGTATACATATTCAGTTTAACTAGCATTTATCATTAAGTACAAAGGCAAAGGCAAACTGGTACTCTGGCCAAAATGGCTCGGACCTATAGATTTGATTCCAAGAGCTTCCATTCATGTTAAGAGAAGAAGGTTGGCCAGGCTCGCAAGGTTATCAATGGAGTAAGAAAAACGGCTGCTAACTTTTCGGCTTAATTTGATTCCAAATCTGATTATAATGCTGTTACAGTTAATGAGTATTTGCCATCTGTGCAGTCTCCCTGCAGTTCTAGGGTTTTGCACAGCTTGATCCTGCACTGAAAAGATAAAAAAACAAATCAAATCACAGCAAAGCCATGAACGTTGTATCTGAGTAGCCCAGACTCTTCCTAGGAAACAAACAGAGGATTGCACGAGAGAAAGGTGGAACCAGCCCTTAGAAATGATTTACACAGAACGGTCCTCTGGAGTGTCCCCTCCGGTTTAGTAGTGCTCTGTCTTTCCTCTCTCTCTTCTGTCTTCATGGAATATTTGTATAGGTGAAAGTAGGCTCCTTGCCCAACACACTAGCTGGGGGATGGGGGTTAAGATCACGTGACTTCTAGATCCCTCACGTTGTTCATTCGTCCTTGTGGTTCCAGGTTTTCAAGGAGGAGAAGTACCTGAAGGACGCAGTGGAGTGCGGGGAGGTGATCTGGCAGAGGGGCCTGCTCCGCAAGGGCTACGGCATCTGCCACGGCACAGCGGGCAACGGATACGCCTTCCTGTCCCTCTACCACCTGACACAGGAGAAGAAGTATCTTTACCGCGCATGCAAGGTATGGAGCGCCAGCCACGGACACGCTAGTGTGCGTGTTTCTCAGTATAGTCCTCCCCAGCTGCCTAGGTAAGTTAGAACAGTTGTGCCTGGCTGTGGTAGTCCCCTGGCCCCAAAGATTTTTACGGCTGTGTTACCTTCAATGGTCCAGATAATTAGTTGACGCAGTTTCAAGTTAGGTAACAGAGAAATAACGTGTCTGGTGTTAAATAGTGCTTTTTGCTTTCTCTGCCTGCTTTATTACTGGTCTAATTCTATAGCAATTTGAGGGATACATACTGATGAAATCGATGGCATCACTTGGGTGCGACCTTATCAACCTTTGTCACTGCAAACGGGCGACACTGGGCTAACCTCATTGGAACGTTATAGGCCTTGGTGCTTGGTCTCTGGTGCGTACCTACCGTACCAGGCATACCATTGACATGGCAAACCATAACAACACTGTAAAGCGTTTTCTGTATACCAAATAATAAGTTCATATTCCTAAACTTTTGCGCAGCCCAAATGCTTTTAAAACATCATGGATTTCTCACAAAGCAGTATTTATTTTATTTATTTATTTAAGTATTTTGGAATAATATGCAAATTGTGTTTACTGCACCTTTTTTCCGATTAAAAAAAAAATCTTTAGAATTGTGAAACTGAACTGGTATCGTATCGAAATTCAAAATTCTGGTATTGTGACAACCGTAAATGACAATGTAAACCCAAAATCGCGATGATCTCAACAGTTTTTCTCTTTCAGTTTGGCGAGTGGTGCCTAGACTATGGAACGCATGGATGTCGCATTCCGGACAGACCGTATTCTCTGTTTGAAGGTAATTTCCTTTTGCCAAATCGTCGTTTAGCACCGAAATCATTTTTATGATATTGCCCTAATGTTGTATCCTTTCAGCTTTCGACCTTCACAGTGTGCAGTGTGTAGTACCGGAAAGAATGTTTCTGTCTTTGAACAAGCGCTCATTGAAGTGAGGCCTCAGTATCATGATCATGATCAACAACAAATGGAGATTCATTCAGATTAAATCCTCTCAACATGGAGAAGGGTTAAATTTACAATTAAAACTAGTGCTGCTTCTTAATTGGTGTCCACTGAGGTGCAGTCAGTTTGAAATATTAATTTATTAATGTATGAATTATTAGTAGTCAGCCCTGTCTGACTTATCTGCTGAATGCAGGGAAGTGCTTTGTGTACATTACCAGTCAGGCAGAAACCACTCTGACGATTGTTTCGATTATTAATGTTATTTATTGCGACCTAGAACAAATCTGATTTCAAAACAATTCAAAATCTGGAGTTGACGCTTCTCATCTGGTCTTGGGTTATTTGTTTATACTTGAGGGAAAATTCTCGGGTTACTAAAGTGCCACGAAGCCCAATTTTTCCCCAATCTGGTTAATAAAGAAATCGCCTCAGTGGACTGATAGAACATGAGGAACATGGACCATCACAGGTAAAGAATCATCTGACCACCATAGCTTTATTCAATGATTAAAAACTGGCAATTATTCAAGCTCCTCTGTCATGTCGCCTCTCCAAAACGGGGTGGAATGTCTCGCTCGGCGTTGCCATGGAAATACTGAGCCTGCTTGGGGCATGCTGCGATTGGTGCGCTCCCGTCTTTGTCTTCTGCAAGGGGCCTCCCAATGACAGTCACAAAGAACCTGGCCATGCACCTACACCAGAGCCCCTGCAGTGAAAAGCCCTGGTCCCCCACCCAACGAATACAACCATTTTTTTGCTGTGACCCTGTAGCAGTGTGTTAAGTGGGTGCACACGTATCACTCGAGCAGACAGGACAGTGGAGGTCCCTGCCAGCAGTCTGCTGAAGGTGTTGATTACTTTATATCAGGAGGAACTTGCAATTATCTTCAAAGAGAAGACATAGATGACATAGTTCATTTTAACTCGATGAGGATTTTATTTACGTGTGTGAGTAACCATTGTACACCGAAATAAGCACACAGTTTCAAACATTTTATATAATTTTTTGGGAAAATTGAAACAACTTCCTTCAAACCACGTTTTAAACCATTATCATTGTTACTAATTATTAAACCATTGATACGCCAGGTTGTAAAATAAATTGATATCGCTGGATAATTAGAAATTAACCTAATTTCTTGTTTCTCTCAGGTATGGCTGGGGCTATTCACTATCTCTCTGACCTGTCACAACCAGAGGAATCCCAATTCCCTGCATTTGAACTTTGACCTTTAGTTCTTGGAACGGTGACTTTATCCGATTTGAGTGTGACTGGAGAGGAAGCCAATTATCACTGAGCACAGTGCCTCGGACCCCTTCCCTGAACTCCACTGTCCCACGGGCACGAGTGCAAACGCAAACCCTCAGAGTCAACGTACCTAGCCTGGGGGTAACCGCTCAACCTTCAACCACTAGTGTTGAATATGGCCCTCCTGCCTGTGCATGCTTCTCACGGCACTGCGCTCCTTTGGGCTGTGCTTTTGGTACCTTCTGCGTGTTTGTGTAGCAATGTTGTCTGTCTGTGCATGTTTGTGTTTGTTCAGGGAATGTGCCTGTGTACAGCTATAGCAAAACAGGTCTATAATAACAAGAGTTATAATAACAAAATAAGAGTTTTATTTCACCAAGTTGAGAATAAATAGAGAAAAGACAAATGGCATTTCTTGAAAATTGACTGTGTCAGAGGATATTAGGAATGTGAAATGCATGTTGCCAAATAAATTTAGCTTCTTTCAGCTTTCTGTTAGTTTAACTTTTTGAAACATTCAAAAACATTCTATCCTAAAATAAAAGCATTGGAATTAAATTAATTTGAGCGGTTTGATAAGCTGTTCCTCATGTCGTTTTTTTAAAGTTGCAGATCAGCATATGCATTTCTGTGTGTTGTGATTACTGAGAAGGTGTGAACATTTTTATTTTTTATTTTTACATTTTTGGCATTTGGTTCCCTGGCCCTAGGGGAATGTTCCTGCCCACCGTACAGCATTGCTAACATTGCTGATGCACATCTCATTTGTTTAGGCCAGGAATTTGGGTCTGATTAGTACATTAATTTTTTATTTTTTTGCATTGTGTTCGAAACAACTGTTAGATGGCTTTGATCACAGCGCTGTTTCCATGGCCTCCCGTATTGAATGAGAATACCATGTACCAGGCTCTGAACAATTAGGGCTGATATGCCCTTAGTAACCAGTTCTTGCTCCCACCTCAAGTTTACAGATTACAAGTGTCAATGTGTGATGCAAACGGAAAGATCTGGCTGTAATATATATAATACATGTATGTCTATATTTACAAGTGTATGTACGTATATGTGTGTGTTTATGTATATGTGTCTAACTGTACAGGAACCCTGTTAAATTTCTCTGCTTCTGCAATGGTGTATCAGCTTTAGTGTGTGAGAGGATGTTCCTTGTTGTTGTTAAATCTTTCCTGTTTTCCTTTTGTTACATGTGATTTCAATTATGTTTGGATAAGAATGAAGGGGATGGTAACTAAAAACAAAAAAAAAAGTGCATAATTTTTCAAATAGATTCCCTAATGCACAAAGTTAGGCTGCGGAGGTAAATTCCCTTTTGCTGTAACCAAAGATGACTTTGACCTTTTGCTTTGACTGAAGCTAAACCTGAAATTTTTTTTTTTCTTTTTTTTTATAATGGAATGGATTTCAAGTGTCATCAATCTAATTCTGAGGGAAATAATATCTAAATAGATGGAAGCAGTGTAGACGTTGTCTAAGTATCAAACTTCCTTCTTGTACTCTTTACACTTTATGGCATGTCTGCTTTTTAGGTATTCTGGAAACAAGGCCACTTGTATACATTTGTCGGTATACTTGTATTTATGCAGTAATTTAATGACTATGCAGGTAAATATTGATGCATAACCTGTATTTAACCAGGTTGCTTTTGGGATTAGGGGCTATTAAGATTATTTGAAAACAATGCAAATTTGCTGTTTAAGCCGTTTATTTTCAGGTGCAGAGTGAGACTGGTGCTTGTATCAGCTAAGTAGTTTTCAATGATTGTATAATTAACGATTTCTACCGAAAGGATAATTAATTTCTACTCAAAGGAATTTCCATGACAACCTAGGGCTATCTTTCCACCTTTTGGTATTGGTATACATTTTATTAATTCATGTTATGTGTTTGTAATATAAACATACATTAGCCATGAAGATATTTTAATATAACATTTTGTTTTGTGTTTCCACTTCCTTATATCACAAATTTGTCAGCAGTTGATTTTCCAACGCATTTTTACTAACAGAATTTGTCACAAAGCACTGAGGCCAAACAGGAAAACTGGAAATTTATGCTCGGACCCCAGAGACAGTTGTGAGAACTCCTGGAAAATAACGTTGTAGTAGACACATACAGAACAGTGGGGAGCTGAGTAGATAGTTTAGCAGCTCAGTGCTTTCTGGGAGGTTTGTTCTTGGTTCTTGCTGCTAGGACTACACTGGAGATGATGCCCCTCTTCAGATTGGCCACAGCTTATCTCTCCCAATCCAGGAAAAGGTGGACAAAAACACTCAAGAAAAGCAGAATATGGTCAAAGGTTGACAAACAAGTAAATTAATTGTGTTTGTATGAAAATTATGTAGCCTCAGCAGGAATAAACCATGGCAGTATACTAAAGCTAAAATGTGGTAAAATGTAAAGGAAGGTAACATAGCCCTCAAGGTGATTGCAGTCTTTTCCGCCTCCTAGGAGCACAGCTAGATCAACGGGGACTGACCTACTAATAGAGAGGCGAAAACAAGTAAAGCTCTTAGAACCTGAAGATTCTGTAGCCAAATTAGAGCCTCTATCTCAGCATCCAAAATGAATAAAAGACAAATTGTATATGTAAGTTTTAAATCCGTTTTTTAATGTTAATGACTGAGTCTGATTCCCACACAAAGTTTGGTTAACCATTCCATAGTTTAGGGGCTCTGTATTAAAAGGCTCTACCACTGGATTTAGCTTTAGCTACTCTTGGGACATTCAAAAAGCCAGTTTTGAGCAAAGCAATCTCTATGGATTGTTGGGGACTAGGTCTTTTTATTTAATTATGCTTCGTTTATCCTCCCTGCTTAGTCTTACGTATCTGCTGCAGAAACTAGAAATTAAAATGATATAGAACCATGGGGAAAATAACATTTAAAAATGAACAATGCTTTGCGCTCTTTAGATTGTTTTCTATATGGACACTAGTGTCCGCTCATCAAATTTAAATCCAATTGTTTTAATACATTATTAAATGTAGAAAGCATTATAAGTTTTATATCGTTCAAGAGTCAATACATCTGAAAACTAGCTTTTTAAAGCACAGAGGGCCAAAGTCTTTAGGTTAATGTCATGTAGTGTTGTTTACCACTTGGTCAGTGCTAAAGTGAGATTAACACGCCTTTGGGGATACATCCGTCATGACACTTGTACACAGTTGTGAAACTACAACTGTTATTTAATCATTTTCATGTGGGTGAATTTGTAGTTGATGTACCACAATAGTTTCTTTACACTGTAGGGGTTGTGTGTTGGGTTCAAAGTGTGAAGCACCAGGTCAAGCATAGAAAGATGCATGGTGCTGAGTATTGGAGTTTTCTTAAATATCATCTCAATGGCAGCTCCTTTGTTAACCCTGTAAAACCCCCTCCTTGAAAAACCTTTGAAGCTTTTAATTATTGTATTTTAAACCAAGAAGAAAATGTGATTACATTTATTTTATGTGTAACATTTGCTACAATGATTTTAACATCAGTTTATTTCAAAACATTTTGTGATTTTATGCAATATAAAGCAATTATTCTTAAATTATATCTTACAGCCCATAATTTTGGTGTGGTTTTTCAGGATTTTTGCACAAGCCTGCATCTTTTCGAAGTGACAACTATGTAATTTGTACCGGGGTCTCGTACTGAAGCTATAATTGTCCGTAAGACAACCTAGTATATAGTAGCTGTGTGGTTATTCATGAATGTAAAACCGAATGGCCGATTTGTATTGTTGTGAAGAAGTATTATTGAAACGGTATTTATTGTGTAGTTTTGTTGGCGTCTTTCAGTCTTTTTCTGATGTTACTGGTATAACTGTTAAAGACCTAGTGCTACTTAGTGTCTACTTTGCTTTCTGAAATGCTTTGTACAACAACCTAATTTTCAATAAAAAGCATAAACATCTCTTTTTTTTTTACTGAAGGAATACATAATAATGAATCACACATCTCTCTTTATATTCCCAGTTCCATTAAAAATCCCAGAGGTAAGAATAGCAAACATTAAATCAGATGTACCAAATCACACATCAATGTCCATGTTGCTCTTGTTGGGAAAAAAAAAAATTAAAGCTAACCAAACTCCATTATATCAACTCTTTGAATAATAATCGCATCTATATCAATGGCAGAAACTATTCACTGTTTTGGGATTTACTCTTTCTATCGTATCTAGTGTTTGATGTTCAGTCTTGCAGCCACTATAGTAAGCATGGCCCTGATCATAGATTTTAAAATGGTGAAAGGTTACATTTTAGCCAATTAATGAACGGAATAAAACTACTATTAATTGTTTTTGTACCAACCTTCATCTGTTCTCCTTTTAACAGTATCTGGTTTACACTGCATTCGATTATTTGCTGAGTACACCTTACTAAATCACAAGAGGCCATTGCCATTGTGAGTTGTCAAGCACCATTTTAAAAAGTTTAAAACATTTGCAAATGATCATGAGCAAACATTTCTATTCAATAGAAGGGAAATTTATTTAAGCTCATAATCAGGAACAAATTGTATTGTTACCATCATTTTATTGCAATAACGCAATTAGTTGAAACACATCACCAGCCCAACAACAATAATAGCAAATCCTAACTAGCGCTACAAATTATTAAAAAGGTTCAAATTGCATAGATTAAATTGGCACATTGTACATTGTACATCAGCTAAATGCATGAGCATGAATTTAAAATAAATGCATTGACACTATCTAATACATACTAACCTCACAACTCTTTTCTAACATCATGTCTGCACAGGAAAGAAAGAACACCCAGCTACTGGGCATTAAAGCACAATACATCAAGAACTGAACAATATCCTGTATGGTACATGTCAAAATGTGGGTATTCATTTACATTACATTTGATTAATGTAGCAGAAACATTTATTCAGAGTGATTTATCAGGCTGAGAAATGTACATCAAAAAGTGCAAAGATAATTTGCTTACACCCATTATGCAATTTTTTAGACCATTAGCCTATGAATGCTAATTGTGGAACATTGTTTCAAACAAATTAAAAGTAGGAAAAAAGTGGGATACCTTGATGCATTTAGCCGTCATACTTTTCAAATATACTTTTGTATACATGAGATTATTACAGCAGTTATTCCTTTGAATTTAAATAGTTTACAGAGAACCAACAAGTCAATTGCATGAAAAGCTGATCGTTTTCAAATCTTAACCTACTCTAGAATGCATGATAATGGGTGGAGTTTCATGCATACCAAGCCATATTAAAATGTTGCTCTCATAAATTCTGTATGTGGTTCTGAAAGAGCTCCATTAATTTTGATGACACTTCACTCTGGTGGGTCTTAAGTCAATGCACACAATTAAATCAGTTTAGCCACTTTAATCGGCTCTGTTGTTGCGGCTGTCATTTCCATGGTAATTATGTTTGCTGCCATAAAAAGAAATCTAGGAGTACTCCACTGATGATCTTCAAAGGAGACACAGCAAGTGGTTTTCTCCCCTAGAGAAACAAGATTATCAATGATGAAGCCTTTGTTTCTGTTTGGTGCATACCCTCAAGTTAACAGCTGGGCTGGTGGAGGTTTCAACTGAACCTCCCAAGCATATCGTTTGGTTGTTTTAAGAAGGCTGACTCTGGAAAATAAGCATCATGAAACATGAAATCCTGATGTTTTTGTGCCCTGATGTCCCTGTGAACACATTTACTAGATGTCATTCCCTTTTAGAAACTGTTCCGCAAGGTTCATTGCTAGCCAGAATTCTTGCTGAGCATGCTTATAATTAATTTAGCATTTCTCTAAGGATCAGCAAACTACAAAGTCACATGGTACACATGGTACACATGGAGAAATTAGTCACAATAACACATGAAACCATTAAATACTTAACCCACTTCTCTTCGCATAGACATTTTTGGAGTTCTGATTTGTTCAAACAAGTCCCCTGCTGCCATTTCAGTTATCAGTTTTATGCAGAAGCAGTCTCTGCAATGCTGTTCCCCAGGCCACCGAAGTCATTGTCCGCTTTGCACAGACTCTCATATCCTACACTGGTTTCTAAGACCCGGCAAATAAGCTCTGGTTTGTTTCCCGACAGACATTGGGGATTAGACTAGCTGCACATACAGGTGAGCACAGTAACTTTTAAAAAGTCACTTTGGAAAGTAAGGGTTGGCTTCATCCATACACTTAATGTGGAGGGATGAAACCACCAAGAACTGCATCTCTGGACCTGAAACCAAATGGACAATAGGCGCTATACACTACATGCCTAGATGGGGTCTGGGCCCAAGGAAATATTAAGGGTTGCAGCCCTGCCTGCTGCCCTGACAAACAGTCGACTGTTCATCATTGTAAAGTCTGGTGGAGCTAAATTTGTGTTCGTTTTTTTTAGATGCCAATGCAGTAGCTTCTTCTTGTGTTCATCAGATTAGTTTCTCTCTCTCTCTCACTCACGCTCTCTCTCTTTCTCTCTCTCTTCATTGAGTCATGTATAAGTCCATCCCACGTGCTTGTCTGGTCACAAAGAATGGACCTAGTACAGTTTTACTGCCCCGTTAGTGAATGAGTGGGTAGGTTATTGTTCCCCAGCCCCACAGGTTATACATTTACGAAATGAGGGGAAAAAAACAATAAAGAAACATAGGAAATATGTAAAAAGCTTGCTCTGACATGATGTTTGCAAGGGTCTTCAGAGTCAGGGTGTATCCCTTTCCAGTTAGTAATGCTGGTCTTGGGTACTCGGGCAATCATTTTCCATCCTCTATACCTGTGTGTCCTCATGAGACAAAGTAAAACCACAAGGTGAAAAAGGTGCCAAAGTCCGTGGGAGCACGAGGAAGAGGTTACTTCTTCTCTGAGGTTTTGAAGATCTGCTCATAGGATGGCGGTGGGTGATTGCAGTAGGAGGGCGGGGGCGGGTAAGAGGCCATCATGTTGGCAGGATTGGGTTGGGCCGGGTAGGCCGGAGGGGTCATCACGGCTCCGCCTGGGTCAACATAGCTCTGAATACCCGGCTGCTGTGACCCTGGGGGACAGCAGAGGAAGGACAGAAACAACAGTGAAGCAACAGTAGCTGGCAGAAACGCATTAACACGGCCCTTCTCCTTGCACAGTATTCAAGGGGCATTCTCTCACAGTTTTACATTTTGTGTGCATACAGGATCATGTGCATTCTCCACGCCTGTGGTCATTTGGTAAAATCAGGGCACCCTCATCAAAGCACCATTGTGAAGGAGGGTGTCAGGAGATCTAAAATATCTCACAGGAAGACATCCGAGCTTAACTCTATTCACCCTTATTTAACCTTCATAAAAAGCTGCAATAATAATAAATGGGCTGATATGGGAAGCCTGTCAGAAGGTTAGATCTAATACCAAGGGGTGCATTGTTGGGTTTCTCTTCCTTTGCTGTAGCGTGCAACTACAAACAGAATCCACTTTAATCAAGCAAATGCTTTTCCCAACAGGATTTCATTCAACTCAATAAAATAAAAAAAAGGCAGCTGACAAAAAAAGTAAATTCTATGAATAAGACGGAAAGCCAACATTCCGTCTCATTAAAAGGAGTCTTTCCCCCGTTTATATGGAACATACGCTGTCAAAAGTTTGGACCAAATCAGTGTGATGGAGCCATGGGCTTCTAGAATTGGCCTAATGAGGGCTTGAGCATACTGTAGGTGCCTGACAAGGGTTTCTTTGTCTCATTTATTTTCCTTGCTGAGGGTCTGAGGAGTGGAGGCAACAGCCAAGAGCCTTATGTTTGTCAGGTCATTCTGCTTGCTGTCAGCCGCCACGGCACAGTAGTGTGCCGTCCCTGCCCACCCCCTGGTTGGCCGTCTCTCTGTCCCTGCCCCTTCTTGGCTCAACGCATCCTTGTAGAGATGAACAATTCTATATTATCCTTCTCAAAGGTGACCTTTGCCAAAGGCATGCATACACACAAAATTACCATAGTAATATCCTTTCATCCGCATGCATCGTGATTACCTTCTAATATTTTCATTTGTTTATGGGTTTTAATTGTCAGAATTGAGTATTTTCCTCCCATACATGAGAAACACAGTTTTAATCAGCTTTGTCAACTTTATAAATTTATATTTCACAGGTGGTACCCATTAAACCTGTGACTAACAGAAAATTAAGAAATTAACAAAAATTCAAGGAATGAAAAACTTTTAAAGCACGTCAGCATCTAAATAACAAAATAATATTTTATATACTTTTTATGTATATATATATATATATATATATATATGTATATATATTTTTATGAATTTGTGCTGAAATTTAAACTGGAAGACCTAATATAAAATATACATATACAAAAAAATACTTTCACAGCAAATGGGCATAACTAATCAGTTAAGAGATCGGGTGGACGATAAAGGCTGAAAGGCTAAAGGGTTGGCTGGGGCCTGATATAGTGTCAAACAGGGTTGAAGTAAACAGTCAGCCATTTTTCATTTCTGTATGATTTTCAGTGCACCTCGAGCAAGTAGACTCACAGTATGAGTCATAATTATAAGAGGGTTCCTATTATGATGCAGAGAGAACCACATGCGTTTTATGTTTGTTTTGTAACAGCTTTTAATATGACAGGCCATCGACCACTCATAGAAAACTAAAGGCCTTTCTTATCACTCCACTAAATATTATATTTTTTGTAAAGCTGTAAATTATTATTAACTGTTTCAAAGAACTGTGGTTGAACAATTCTTCAAAATCACGAATCAACCTCTCAGTTGGTAAAAGCGCTCACCCAAGTGGAGAGTCCTATGAACTGGAATTCGCTGGTTTGTATCTGGATAATTTAATTAACTGACTGTGATCAAGACAGCATAGCAGCACATTTGGCTGAGTGCCGTCTGGGTTGGGGTGAGTTTTGGGTTTTGTGCTAGGCTTTTCTTGGTTTGTCGCTAACTAGCGGCTCCTTGTTTCCGGGAGCCTGCAAGCTTGCAGCAGTACAGTCAAGAGGGACATGCCTCTTCTCCAATTACCACTGAACCTCTCATGAGTGTTGAGTAGCATGCAAAGTGTAAAAAAGACAGGTGGCATGAAGGCAACTAGGATTGGAGGAGGCTAGTCATATTTCCTAAACCTCTCCATGTATAGCAGCAGAATTCATAGCAATGGGCCGAGATGCACTAGCCGATTACAAATTGAGGAGAAAAACATAAAAGATTCCAAATTTCTTTAAAAATAAATAAACAAATAATAAATAATCACTTGCAAAGATTAAAAATATCTGACATCCAAAAAAGTTTAATTTCACAAAAAGCATATTGGACGACTACTGATCTTGCGGGTGTTGTTTGTTAAAGCTAGCTACTGCACATATGCAGGCTGAGAGAGGTTTCTGTTTTAATTCCCAAGCCCTTGAGCAGTGGAAGTGAGAGACTGGAAGTGGTTTGTAATGCAATGTCTCAGTAATGCAATGTCTTCACTCGAAGTGAAGACGGTAGTTCAGATGGAAAGTTGCTGTAATGAGCATTTGAGATTTTTTTCCAAATTCAGCTAGTTCTGCAACAATCATTTTCTTCCCCAATGTTTCACGCAGAAAGGCAGGGAAAGGATTTCAGATAATATAGGGTGAATATTCTGTAAGGCCTTGAACATTTAGACTCAGAATATCAAAGTATTAATAAAGCATCAATCAAATTCTCGGGAGGCACACGGCATTGTCAACATCTTTGCTAAATATTATATAAATAATAATAATCATCATAATTGTAATCATAAGCACTTAAGAAAAATATTGTTTGTTACATCCAAACCATTAATTACATTATCAGAACATAATCAGGTTAAATTGATACATGGTTGTGGTTCAGGTACTAAATATTTTTTTTATTTAGAGAGATAAAAAATTATATTGTGAAGCATATTTGATGTTGATTGGTTCTTATTGGTCAATAATCTGTATTATTGGTAACCTTTGACAGAGATGAAAGAACAAACAACTGTGATTTTGGATTTTGTGTCACTTCCTAAATGTTGTGTATTTACTGTAGCCTTTAGCAAGTATTTTTGTGTGGAGGTCATAACAGCAAAGTTATCTCAGCTGCAAGCTGCATGGCAATAAGGCTTAATAGCAATCGGCTTGCTTAGACTTGGAAGTCTAATTCTAAATGCTTGTTAGTTCACCTCAAGGGAAGGAGCAGAAATAATTCTGTGATACATTTGAGATACCTAACGGTTGTATATCTTGCATCTGTGTGGAATGAGGGAGATCATCCCGGATTCAAATATTTATTACGGGTTTCATCCACAGACACATCAAATCAAGAACAGTTTTCCATAAGTCTCTCTTAGTCTCTCAGAGGATCAGGCACTATACGGATCGGGTTCTAATGCGTTCCATGGTGCTCTCGACAGCTGAGATTCATTACCCACTCAAATCACTTCTCACAGAAGGTCAGCTTCAGACAGAGGTAGGGAGTTTTAAATTATATGAGGGCTGAACTCAAGTGACTGGCACAATCAGAAATCAGAAAAAAAAAAAAAAAAACTCAAGCCTTGCTCAGGGCCCACTTAATTTGATAAAATGCTCACTTTGTCAGTCTGCATTAAGACACTGTGGCAATGTCTTGACAGCTGAATGCTGAGTCCACTACAGGCACTGCTCATAAAATATATCATGGAACGCTGATAAACCTGATCAAGTGCAAGATTCTAACAACCACACTTCTTTTTTTTTTTGCATGTAACACAATGTAAAAAAATATAAACATTAATATCATGAGGCCATTTTCCTATACAGTGTCTTGAAAAAGTATTTAAGCCTTACCAATAAAATCAAATACTTTTTAATAACATTTTTTAAAGTATATAAATTTACTGGGCAGCACTGTCACTGTGCTCTCCTGGTCAATATCGGCAAATGACACGACCACAGGGCTCAGTCTACGCTCGTACAAACTGTAATGATCTAAAGAAGCATTGTCATATGTCAGCAAAAGGTTAACTGTCAGCAAAAGCTGTGGAAGAAATACACAGTTAAATGTATTGATTGCTTAATATCTAAGTAAGTAAGACTTAGTCAACACTGGGTAGAAGTACCTTTGGCAGCAATTACTGCTGTGAGCCTTAGTAGTTAAGGCTCATCTTTGCACAGTGGCATGTTGTAATTTTTGATAATTTTCCTGGGAAATTTAGCTCCTGTTCTGATATTTTAGAGGGGATTGTCAGTGAGCTTTATTGTTTTATCTTCCCAGAGGATTGACCTGTACCATTTTACCTCAGAACAGGATGCTGCCACCACCATTCTTGACTGTCAGGATGGTGTTGATATAATGCTTTTATATAAGCATTATAATAATCTTTTTTTTAAATAATGCCCTATTGCACAGCAAAAAGTACATTTATATCTAGCCACAAAACCCCTATCACTTACATGCTGTGTTGCAAACCTGATACAAAATTGAATTATGAGGCTATTTCACCCTTTTGTAGGGACTGGGATATTGTTGACGTAAAATAATGTAAGCTACTCGGTTTGAAAGAGCAGCCTGATCTGGAAAGTGTCTGGGTGGTGTGATGCGCATTCCACCTCTCACTGATAGACTTCATCAGCATTTCGACATTTCATCAGCATTTCAACATTTCTCTGTAAACTTAACCTAATCAGTTCAGGCCTCTTTTGAAAGGCTCTTCAGGCCTCTTTTGAAAGGCTCCTATGGCCACTTTGTTTACAGAGACCATTACCATACTTCATATTTCCATACTATTATCACCTTTTTCAACTTGTGCACTAAGTTCCGTTTTAAGTTTAATGTGTACATTGCTAATATGTAGACATTTTTGAAAACGTAATGATAGAAAGCTTATAAGTGGGAAAACTTGCAGGCTGGTAAAGTCTATTGTATTACATGGTAATAGTGCTGTCAGCAGACTCTAAGGATGATCCTGTAGTTATTTTATCCAAATGCTGAAATTATTTGAGAGCCAACTTCCTGTGGCTCTTATTACATTTCTCTTTGATAAGCCAGATTTTCCCACTTGGCAGTCTTCAATCAGACTGATCCGCTTCTTTTTGTGCCCGTCTCCTGGTTAATCAGTTTCCAGTTGGCTTCTGGGCCAAGCAGAAGGCTGCAATATTTATTCCTCCCCCTGTCCTCTTTCAGTTCCCGAGACAGTGCCGATAATTGCGCACACAGTCTGTGTTAGCAGCAAAGTGAAGGATTTTGTGCTAGCTTCCTTTCCAAATTAGCTTTCAATTTCAGAACCTGTGATTCAAAGCCTGGATATTAATAGGGTGTTTTCATTTTAATGAAATTAGATGATAGTTGAATCGTACATTGCAGTAGAGTCTTCGTTCTTGCAGCTATGGACAGATTGGCACAGGATTAATACCAGTTAAAAGGCAGATATAATTGACTGCAGGGCTCAATGGCACCAGTCTGAAGCCTACAACACAGCAACTAACCACTGAGGAACTGTCTGTCATTAGTGAGTCATAGCTCCTTACAACAGATCCGCACACCTTACGACTGACAGCTTCTACACACTCACCAGGCGTGGTCACAGGCTGTCTGGTGAAAGACACGTTGAAGGCGGGCTCCTCGCTGAGGGGGGAGGGGTAAGAGCGCCTGCGAATCAGGAAGCCGGCTCCACAGCAGAACAGCACACCCATCATCAGCAGCAGCCTGCAATAAACACAAGAGGTTTACCATCTGTAGTACCAAGGTGTGAGACTGCGTTAAAGCCCTGAGGAATAGTCAGCTCCCCTGAAACTTTATATTCTAGTTGCACAGAGTGCAACTTAAAGGTGTTGTGAATGATATCGCCCAGCTTGTCATGTAGTAACAGGTGAAAGTAACTTACATTTCTTACTGGTAACCTGCTGATATATTGAATTCAATATACAAACATGGTCATACTATTTTACACAGACTCCTTTTAACATGTTCAGTGGAATATTTATTTTGTTGGCACATAAGCTACCTACGGTTATTAACTAATATATTTTAGAAACACAATACCAGCATAGGAAAACAGTGGCTATATTTAATATTAGGGCTGCAGCATCAATGGTGGCATTAGAAATTAGCTTGGAAAATGTCACATAACGTTCCGTTAGTTAGTGGCTGGCCTCTGTAGGGAGCACACACTGTCCAAACAAACTACATTTCCCTCTCTCCAGCACCAAGAGATAAATCATCAGCCACCGCCCCCCAGCTGGGGCTTTCAAACTCGAGCGCCCAGTCACAGAGAACCATTACCTGGTGTTTAATCACACTGACTTTAAAACACTCCTCAGCTATGCTCTTAGAAGAGACAGAACCACTCTCTTCCATGTGGCCTCCCCAAGGCTGCACTTTAGAGGAAATCAGTGCTGCCGCCAACTAAATTCTAATCCGGCCACGTGAAACGACATTGACCACGACTCGTGAGTTTGGACTTCAGTAACATAAGTACTAAGGATCCGATATAATTGTGAGCCGCTTTAACCTATGAATGTGGCTCCCTGACAGGGTGGTATATCAAGTACAGTACTTTTTTTGTGTTAAGAATGCCAACTAAAAGGCAACCCCCCTCAAACCAAAACCAAACCAAAAAGGTTCTTCCAGACGGTCTGAAGTGCATTCTACGCCAGAAGAAAGGGACATTGCAAGTGCCACTCAAAGCAAGAAAACCCTTTATTCATCATAGCCAAGTTGGACGAATTCTGTTTGTGTACTCCTTCGGTCCTTGATATGCACCGCCAAAGACGCAGCGACTCTCGTTCCGACAAGAGCCAGCTACGGCATGCCCAGAAACGCCACTGAAGCTATACGACAATGCATTTGTTGAGAAGGAATTCAATTCTGTTTGTTCTTCCTGGCAACAAAACGTGGTGAATGAAACCTCACAAGCAATCCAGTCCCCCAGGATGTAAGGCTGTATCATCTGGGCAGGTATTTTAATAATTAACTGTGTTTTGAAATACTGAATGTGTTTAATTTTCTTCTGTGTGCGAGTTAACATGAAAAGATAGGTGCTCCGTTAACCTCTGCATTGTTTCACGTCTTTAATAAACCACTTTGTCCTAAAACCCATAGTTTATGTGGTAAACTGTAAGACAGACTTCAGCCTGCTTGTGAGGATACTTCTTTATGTTATTGTAGGAAAAGCAAGTGTTTGCAAAAGTCTTATAGGTTATCCTGTTGTAGTTTTAGAAAGCTGTACGCTACTTAACTCCACCTTAACTTCTTTAACATAAAACTAAAATGCAATCTTTCAGTCACTAACTTTAACTATATCAACTGATCTCACCACAAACTCTTATGTTAAGCTTAGGTAAACTCGCCGTTTTGCCTTTTCGTTGTTCATGCTCGTAGTCCCCCGCACATGGTCACTATCCTGCCGAACTATCCCTACATCATTTTGGTATGCTGCGCTTACTTTCACCTCTGACTAGTAACCTCCCTTAAATGTTTCCCACTAACTTAAATAATAGAGCTTGAAAATATTTCATAGGCATAGTCACTCTATTCCAAGCACTGACAATACAACCAAATTATTTTCCCCTGTATTATTTTTCTGTGAATGTGTTATAAATATACATTTTAACTCTAGTCCTGCAGGCTTCTCAATGTCCTTGTGCCATGATGGGGTGAGACAGTGCCCGCTGGAATCAAATTCCCCTGACACTACAGCAATGGTGGCAGTGGTGAAATAGGCCTAAATTGTAAAGGAACAGCGTCAACTTTAGGGCTGGGGACACATCTTGGTGGGCCCCCCATATGACCTGGCAACTTTCTAGGCTAGGCCAAGAATAGGTGCCTTATATCTAGCAGCCAACAGAAGGATACATAGTCTGCATTATGCAGAAGAAAAATCCCAAATAAGAAGGGTTGGAAACGTCCCAATATAGAGTCAAGACACAGAGCCGCAAATCTGATTGTTAGCTCAGCTGATGGATGGAATCAGTCCCTCACCTGGAGAGGACTGCCCTCCATTTCTTGTTTATGGCAAATCAGAGATATGGCAAGAAGTGGAATCCAGGCCAGGGCCTCCCATAAGGCTTGGAAAGGTTGTCAGAGTTTTGAAATTTAGCTATTATGTTTCATAGATGGTGTTTGAAACAAAATGCTAATTAGAATTGAGTTTAGTAGCTAACAGTTATGGTAAAACACTAAATAATTGTTTGCGTGGTGTGGCATGCAGGACCGGGGTGAGGGCGGTTTGGGTGGTTTGGGTTTGGTTTTTTATGTATTTTATTATTTAACAGTAGTTTTTCCCGGAAGAGGAGGTTTTTGTCGCTGGTTATAGTTTGTCTTTTGGTTCAAGTATTTAAGTATTGTGCTACAAAGTGCTACAAAGTTGTGCCGAAACCTGGGACCGGCGGGGAACGTGAGGCACAGTCCTGGTCACGAGAGCCCCATACAGGTCTGTGCTATAAAGGTCTGAATGTCTAGTTGCATCAGCAATCTCTATAGAAGCCTGCTCCAAATTCATTCAAACTCTGGCACTGTCTGTCTCTCTGCAAGCCCAGCCACTTTTCCCTACTGAGATGCCCTGCTCCACTACCAATTCTTAGCTCCCAGAACCTCAGGGGCTGAACTGACAGACCTAGTCAAAACAAACTGTTTAGTAACACTTCCACTGGTGTTGCTCTAGGGACACCATTATCCAGGGTAACCAAACAAGATATAAAATAAATAACATGTGGGATGTGAAACTGCAACAATGTCAGAAGGCAAGTGTCTCAACTACTAGGCCACCCACAGCCCGGCTTTTCAAGGTTTTCCGGGCCACCATTGCAGCAGACATAATTGTTACAGACATCACAGATGTCATTCCACTGTGGGCAGTTTTTCACAAATCAAACATAACAGCTTGGCAACTGATTTCTTTACAACATAATCAACATTCGAAAGGAAGCGTATGGCTTATCAAAAGCGGCATATTTGCAACTGAAAGGCAACAAGGAAACAACAAAATATCTAATTAAGAGTCAGAGAACACAGTCAGAGAACTCTGTTACACTACAGTGTACACATGGTTTTTATCAACCTTTATTGTGAACGTTATTTTCTCGTTTTGACCTTTACAGCAAGAACACTGAAATAAAGATTAAACATTAAAAATAAAGCCATTTTGAAAATAAATGACATTTTATTGCCATACTACCATACTAATCTAAATTTAATCAAGTTGGTGAATAAAAACTTAGCAATTTAATTTTGGCCTTGATCTTGAAGATACCTTATGCCAAAACAGGAAATAAACAGTTCTTCCTGGCACAAGGTGTATAGATTTATCTAGAGCTGGCTTTCTTTCTAAAACAATGACAAACTATACTAAATTAGGGTGCATCCCAAAGCCAAGCAGTGAAAACCTACTGGACAAGGGCTTAGTTTTAGGTGAAAATGGATATCACATCTACACTGACAGGCAGGGCGATTACAAGACCACTAAAACATGGTGGTTGCAATGTTGTTGAATACAAGAATGAAAGCAGAATAAAAGGATTGGTTTATAACCTTTTTATTTTGTGTCAACCCCCCAAGTCTGCAATGGTTGATCATCATGTGTGTGAAGTAACACGTTTATTCCCAAACCCTAACCCTGCCTCCCTGAAAGAGAGAATTAGACTTTCAGTTTGCCTCTTTTATCTGTCCACCAGATGCAAGCGTTGCAGAGCTTGTTGTGAACAAGATGTACTTAGTAACTCATTCTGGATAAGGATACCGGTAAAACTGATACTCCAGTACAACACTATTCTTATCTTACCACAGCCTTCTAAAGAGGGTATAATAAAGTCTGGTCTGTAACTGTGACTGTGGTGAGGGTGCACAAACGTTATAATGTGACACCACAAATAAATAATCTTGTCATCCTCTTCTTCATTCATTGGCTGAACGCATCCAGCATAAACATTTTTCAATTGATAGCAATGGTAAGTAGGGAGAAAGTCCTTTCAACTTAATCGACTGTACATCTGACATTCATTTATTTTAATAGGCTTTTTAAACTAACATGCTTCTGCTGACCTATGGACATTGACCGATTCTAAATAAGCATGCATTTGATAATGGGCATTTTCCTAAATTAAGTAAACTGCTCGACTACATCACATAAATAAAACGGAAAGCAAGTTTACAACGGAACTTTTTTACCGTCTCATAAAAAGACAAATTCAAAGCGTTTTTTTTCCATTGTGGATGCAGTTGAGAGCAGTTGGATACAGTTAATTGGCCACTGTAAAAACCTGGCCAACATCTAAAATCATATTTAGCTGTACAATAAGAAATATCTCAACAGAGCATCCAAAATAATTATCAGGAACATTATTAAAGCAAAACTTTCAAAAACATTATATTGGAGCTTGGATTTTTAGTTCCATGGGCTGTGTATATATTAATTAATAAAGACAAAGAGCTTGGTATACTTGAAAGGGCTGCTGATAAAAGAAAAAAAGGTAATTCAGGCGCAATTGACCGTATTAGGCCAAATGTCATTCTCATTTTGCAAGGCTTTTAAAATGACACTAGGAGAAGAGAATAAAATTAGTGTGAGCGCTAATTCACAAGTGTTAAAAATGTGCAGCGCCTTTGCCAAGGTTGAGCTCAGACTCCCTCCAGCCTATTGAATATTGATTCATGATGTGGCGGGTGTGCCATTCAATTAATCTAATTTAGCCACTAATTTGATTCCCCCTCTCTATTATGTGGGGGGTGCACTTAACTGGCCCGAATGAGGTGGGGTTCAGTCTGTAATTGTTGTGGAAAGTCAGTCTCTTGTTTTGATGCTGGTTGATGCTGGCCCCTTCTATCTGTGGCCTCAGTTACACAGATCACTGTTGACTGACAGTCTCCATTCGCCATATTCACCTCGCGGCCATGTTGAAAACCAAAACAAGGCTAGAGGGTACGATCCAAACCGGAAGTTCCCCAACAGTGACAGAGCGGGCGAGGAAGACATCAGTTCAACATTTTGCTAGTTAGCTAGGTAATATAACGTAACTGGACGCTACAACGTTACAAGCTGCTGCTAGGCGATGTTGGCATATCTAACCACACCAGACTGTTTCTGTTGAGTGCTAAAATTAGCTTCTTAGCAGTCAAGAGGAGCGAGACACTCAGTGTGAGAGCTAGGTCTTTTCGCTCAATGCGTAAAAATTTTCACCTTACAACATTCGGGTATCATGACTGTGGATAAACTGCTCAGTTTGCAGAGTGATGCCACTGCTAGAACATATCTGCTTGCTAAACGTTCAAACGTTCATTTTGATCGTTCATATCAACAGTTCACTTTTCCCTGCTCGACTAAAAATAACATATTATCTGCAGGTGATGTGATATCTACCTGAAAGTGTATTGGAACCATCGATCAAACTAGCTTGTTTCCAATGTGTCACAATAAAGCAAGACAGGGCTGGGTGCAACTGTTGGTTAGTCACATAAATAAGTGTTCGAGTTCGTTTACAGACATGGGTTGCTCAGTTCACAGAGCTGTGTAACTTTTGCATGCCAACCAGGGTCTTCAAGAAAGACTCTTCGGTGAAGTGATCTGAACATACTTTTGTGTCCACGTGGATCTGTAACGTTAGATATAAAATGTATGTTCCTGTTAGTGAGGCAGCATTGCTGGTATCCAGCGGTCCAATGTTACTTCCGTCCTCCTCAGCCTCGTTTTGGTTTAAAATGGCGACGTAGGTGAATAAGGTGAATAAGAGCTGATTACAAGCTGATATCACAGTTATCTTAAACAAACCACTGACAGCTGAACTCTCTAACATGCTTTGTCAAGTACACTAGTTAAGAATATTCAGTCAAAATCAATTTTCTGTCAATTGTGACTTCAAGGCAAATGCCACATCCTTACCTCAGAGAGTGGAGTGCTACTGGGGCCAGTGGAGGCTTTCTTTAATCTCTGAAAAAAAGCTGGTGTCCCTTATTTTTGATACACTCAGCCCTCTTTTCTCATTCACCTGAGGCGGTATCTACCGAAGGCCACAAGAATTTCTCATCAGGTTATTATTGTGCAAGTGGACGTGACAGTGTTAGACTATTTGGCTAGGGTTTGGGACTATTGTAAAAATATCTAGACTGATCATGAACCTTCTCATAGTGCCAGAGAAAAGATATAAAACATAAAAACAAACACAAAAAAAAGCAAGAAGTATATTACCTTGTGGTTTTCATTGCACTGAAATGAAGACAGGTTTCTTTGCTACAAGTATCCAAAAAAAGTATCACTGGCTATCAACCACCAAATTAACTGAATGATTAATAAGAACTATAGATTTGCAGGTGTTATGGGACAGTGTGTTAATTTTTCTGTCCAAATCTCTGTGGCATACGACTTTCTTACAGTATTTACCAGGCTCATGGGATCATGGGTATCCAAAAATTGTATTCGTTTTGCACCAATCGTGTGTGTATTCAACCACATCATGTCAGTTTTCACTGACACTATTCATCGGCGCTATAGAAAAATCGTCTGTATGTGTTAAAGATATAAAAATAGTGTGAAATATGCACTTCTTGCCATTGACTGGGAGACTCAGTTATTATTTATCCTTGATTCAGTCCCTGTTTTTAGAAGAGACGGCCTTGAATTGCGCTTACAAATTCCCAGGTGTGAATGCCATCAGGGATTTGGATTGTGCCTCGTTTTTGGTGTTCGCCGTCATGCTGGGTGTACTTACTTCAGAATATTGGTTTCAGTGGCCTTGAGCCTAATCTAGTGATCTAGTGCAGCCTAATGATAAAGCCAAGCCCCTTCTGTTTGGAACAAGAGACAGAGACAAAAGTTACGATGCAGCTAAATCAAATGCCCCCCTGCCCACTCACCAGAAGTACCACAGCCTCTGTATGGAGAGGGCCCTGACGCAGCAGCGGGTCCCACAGCAGTCCTCGTAGGAACGACATCTGAAACCACACAAAGCTTCATCAACGTCTGTCATTCAAGCCACACTTGCTTATCTAGTGACACTAATTACCTAAACATTTTTTACTGCCGTAGTATCTTACTGAGGGTTAAAACAGCAACATTACTTTTTCCAAGAAAAGGCTTTCCTTTCATACAACCTACCAAATTGCCGTCGATTCGACATCACTCCTGACAATAGCCACGGGTTACAAAGACTGAAGCAAATTATGTTTCTGTGGATGAATGCGCAAAACAATGTATCGCGTCAGGCAGATTTAAATATATTCTCTGAGCCAAAAGATAGAGTTATTTTAAACCGTATTTTACCTTCCAAGCAGTACTGATTCAATTTCAAGTTAAAATTATTGATTGACATAATATAATGTATTTCAACATTAAATAAAGAAAAAAATTAAAGGAGAAATTTATAGTAGTAAGCAATTCAAAAACACATTGTTCAAAAAAGAACAGTACATACAATATGCAGGCAAATATACATACCTATCTATATACACATACAGTGTGTATATTGATACAATTTATCTTAAACATATAAAAAGAAATGACATAATCAAGATAGAATCAAGATAACTTACATAGAATATAAAATGCCAAATATATAACAGTAAAACAACATTTTCTTTACCCCAGGCTGCAGCAGGTTGCTACATACCGTAAGGCTATATTTGCACATTCCCTTTTTTCCCCCAGAAGGGTTCTTCATTCTGATTTCAGGGAGGGTTGTGTGGATGTATGCTTGTGAATTTTGGGAAAAAGTATTTCTCTAATTATATATTTTTCACGTTTTGTGAGAAAATGCTGCTCTTCCTCCAGTTCATTGAGATAGCAGTGTGAGCATAGCCTCTCCTCTCTCAGCAGCCATGTCTGCTTGTGACGGCCAGTCTTGATGGTTAGCTTGTGCTCGCTCAGTCTTTGCTTTGTCAATGTTTTTCTCTGTTTTAAATGTTTCACTGAAGTCAGATAATCTGCCAGGGCCAGATAGTAATCAATTTTTCTTTGTGATTTTGTTTGTGTTTCCCAATAAGTAGTGTCATCTTGTTTCTATTTTGTAAAAATGTGGTTGGCTCAAGTGTGTAATGTGCTGTCCTGAAGCTGTGTACTGCTGTGAGCCTCAGAACTTGCTGGGTAACATGAATTTTCTCTGAATTCATCTCCAAGAGTCTTTATTCTTTCCTTTAGTCATTTGAATTTTGTATTCGTTTCTCATTCTTTATTAAGTGTACTTGATTTCATTATATTCATTTTAGAGACACTTCTCACCTCATCAGTGTGGTTGGATTTTAATGAATACAGATTTATCAAAGCCTATTTTAACTATTCAGATTTTTGTAAGACATCCGGTATTTTTTAAACTTTTTTCCTCTAAGTAACTAAAGGTATCAACTCTTGGTTGCAAACTAAACAGTGATTTGTTAGGCTGCCTTTGAAAAGATGGGGTTCTCAAGCACTTCAATGAATTGTCAGATAATTCCGATCAGGCCTCTTAGGGGTGTGCCACAAGGTCTTTTCCAGGATCCCCAACCATCCTCTTTGGCTCAATTATAATGCCATATGTTTTTTCTATCACTGCTAAGCTCATTAAAATCTATTTCTCTCTTTTCACCCTTACATTGTAAGATCTTTTTTCAGATCTTTGCATGCTCCACGTGTCCCAATCATGACCTCAGACTAAACTACCCATAATGATTCTCTCAGTCTAGCCCCTAGACATCAGGTTCAAAGTCAAGGCAATGCTATTTTCTAGCTCCAAAACCCCAATAAACCCTACAGAAATATCTAAATAGGACTTAACAGGATTTAAATAAAAAAAAAAATATTCTCAGAAGAGCACGTTTCTTAACCTAGGGTTACCTTAACAATTTTTAATTAATTAAGCAATTCAAACTATCTGCTTTTCTAGGTCTATTTCACATTGACTGCCAACACTTCCATTTTGATGCAATGCAACACTTTCAACATTTAAAAAATATATCTTTTTTGCAATTTACATTGAAAGATCTTTTTTTCTTCATAGATCTCTATAGTAATCCCCCTAGCCACTGTAGTTATTTATGTACACTAATCCCCTCCCCCAAACTCCAACCTTGTCTCTCTGCCAGCTTCATCCATTCCCTAAGACCACACACACTGTTCTTCATTAGACTTAAAACCAGAAGTCTTTACAGTATAATTATTTTATGACTCCATTCTGTTCTGTCAATTGTCATCAACATTTGACATTTCTATGTTTGTTTGCTTTGTAGTCTAAATATCTCCAAAACTAGAAGCTGCACAAATTAGAATGCTAAAATTGAAGAAGACACTTTTACCATTAATAATGAATAGTTTAAATTTCAAAACGTATGTCAACAAGTCACAGTTAACTGCTGTTCAAACAACCACCACATGCATTTGTCCATCTGACAAGTGGCTCCATTGTGTGCCTCTGCCTCCATGTTTACAAATGCTCGAGGATAAAATGGTTGCTCATTTGATGGATCCCCAAAATTACTTTAAAAGCCGCATTCCTTTGCTTGTAAAATAATATCTCCAAGCAGCAGACATTGAAAATGTGGCACAAAACAAGGATCAAACCACAAAACAGACACAAAACTGAACATCAGCGAGGAATATATAGAGAAGGAAGTCCATAAGATCCAGGTAAATGGATTATGGGTGGAAGGTAGGGGTGTCAGGTGTAACAAAGGTAGAAAAGAAGTGCAGCAGCAAAATGAATAGTTCTTTTGTATCACCAGTAAATAATAATATAAATCCTTGTTCTTTTACCGGGATGGATGACATAATGGAATACTTTTGAAGCGGTAGATGTGATGTAATGAAGTGCCACAGTTGTTAAAAAAGGAGCCCACAACAATTATTTTATCATGGCACCTAAACTGAACCACATGTGCCTCAAGTAGACAACACGCCTACCTAAGCCCCCTACCTCTCTAAGCCTACCTTAGAAATAACCATGTGTGACTATCTCTGCTTGTGGTCAAAAGTAACAAGTTTTAGATAAGAACTAAATATACTGTGTATATTGAAATCTTCCCTGAGCTACAAATGTCTTCTCTTGATCTTTTTGTTTTTGCTCCAAAGAGGATTTTATTTATCTCCCCACATTTCTTTTTAAATACGTTTTCAGCTTAACAGAAAATGTAGACAAAATAAAATTTGAATCTATTAGCCATTTCTTTTTCTCCACCTTCTGCATGTTGCTGAAAATGTGGGGCACCGTATACAGTTTTTCGTATTTTCTCCAAGATGAAGGGCAGTAAAGGAAGAAAAATCCTGAGTATGGTGATATACAGTAGGACCACTGATCACTGGATGAGCTCATCCTGGATCTGTCGCTAGTGATAACACAGTAACGAAGTCTAGTCATGCAAAACTAAATTCTTCACAGTTTGCAGGGCCCAATATGCACGCAAACTGACAAAAAGCAAGAAAAACATGAGGAAAAGACAGGGTGAAATTTTGATTGAAATATTTTCATCCAGGGTGTAATAAATATGTTAGAAGCAGACAATTAGGATATTTTATAAACCCGATTTAGATATAATGTTTTTGCCCATTACTTTCCATGGGGAATCTTTTAGTGATTCTCTTGAATTATACACCCTTGTCCTCCAGCCAGCAATATAGAGGAACTGAACTTGTCAGCAAATTGTTGTTAACTGAGTGGGGGGTGCACGTCACTTCCTGGTTGAGTTGTTTTTGAATTCTGTCTCGGCACGAAGGTTTGTTGTTGTTTGGTAGTGGTTTGTTCCGTAATATATATATATATATATATATATATATATATATATATAGATTATACCGCCGGACCAGCCGAAGAGACAACTGCCAAACAAATCGTGAGTATGGCTTCAGAATTTACTCTGCTGT
>JAOYSI010000002.1:161847-176034 GCA_025775065.1 Hiodon alosoides | reverse complement strand
TTGAGTGATGGTGTGAGGCTACCGTCTATGTTTTGAGTGATGGTGTGAGGCTACCGTCTATGTTTTGAGTGATGGTGAGGAAGGTCACAGTTTATGGGTCTTTGGGTACTCACTGTAAGTAAGGCATGAGCACCACAGCTGAAAGGAAGAGGGGCCTTTTCTTGATCTGACGGCGGAACCCGAAGATGGCGTTCTGTTGAAACCCCTCTCGGATGTTCAGGATGTACTGGTTCTGGAGCGTAATAAACCGGACCTCCTTAAGACCACGCCCATTTGCTTCTTCAATGAGACGCACCACTGGCTGGAAACAAGATTAGGGTGAGCACAATGTCCAATACACGCATGCACACACACACAGATCCTACAAGTCACGTGACTCATGATGGGAACATGATACACCCTTCCTTAGTATAGAGGGAACTGGTGAGCAGCCACTGAGGAAAAGCGAAGCCTCAGTAGAGAGTCGTTTACAAACGGCATCTCTTTTCGCCTCATGTGATCATTACCTGCATTCAGTCTCAGGCTCAGTGTGACACAAGACACAAGTCTTTAAACTGCAGGAATTTGGAATAATTAATGGTCTCATATAATAAAACTATTCTTGAGCAAATCTCCCGTAATAACAGTCTGCCGAGGGCCTTGTGACAGTTGTGGTCTGCTCAAATGCAAGCTGCTGTCTCAGCTGTTCATTGTCGTGACAGCCTAAATGTTTTGCCTAGCATTCCCTTGGTACAGTCAAGCTCTAATATTCCATCTACGATAGATAGGGTTCCTAACGGTTCGCTATTGGCAATAGAGCAGGCTAAAAGGCTAAGAAAAATCTGTGCCTTGGGCCTTAGTGAGTCCACACTGTGGACTATTCACCCTCCTACCTAACATGTTTCATTATTCCCCATGAGATCATTCAGCTTACATCACAGAAGACTGGGACTATTCGTGGTCCCCAAGCAACGCAACTTTTATGTAACCATTGACACTGTATAACGTTTGGGTCAGTGCATTTCTTTCTCTGGCCTTAGTGGTGCAAAAAGAGATAGACTGTGAACCACTGTCAAATGCAAATGTCTCTGTGAAGAGAACAAGTCAAATTACTGCAGTGCGTGTAATTTGCCCTCTAATGGAATTTTGTGCTTTCCTGCCAAATGACTGTATCTTGAGTGGAACATATCACAGATTTCAGAAGTGAAAACATTGCTCCAATGTGATCAGCTTTACCTCAGAGTACTCTCGCCAGCCAAAGTTGTCTCTGCAGAAGTATTTCCAAACCGTGTGACAGTTGGGGGTGGGGCTAGAGTTCTGGGGCGGGGTCACTGAGCAGGGGGGTGTTGACAAACGTCGGATCAGGTCAAACTCCATGTCGCAAACCCGCATGGTACTAAAGTCCAGTGTGAACACGCGACCCCTGCAATGGAGAGGAGAAGAAACTTTGAGTATCACAGAAATGCATATACAACATGTCTGAACAGGCAGTTTGGTGGGTACCTCTACACCACACCATTAACTAACTACTGTAAAGCTTGAGTCACACATAACACAAAGGCTAGAAAAATAAAACTATATGCATTAAATACATAAATAACAATAAAAGATTTTGAAAAACCCATGTGAAATCTCAGTCTTCTCTTCTTGCAGCAGCAGACGCACTATTGGTTTGGCCAGCTTAAGGTGTGCATTAGCGAAACAACAACAAGTCAGCTTTGCATTTCTAAATTATCAGTACCGTGTTCATAAAAGTGCAAAACTTTGGCAACCCGTGATTAGTAGTGATGTGTGCTGTTCCAAGTGAAAAGTACAAAGGAAAACGACTAATTTTTTTTTTTTTTTTAATTCAGCACTCTTAGCACTAAGTAGCTAACCATTTAAACCCATTTCAGAAAAGTTGACCTCTGTTCTCTCTCCATAAAAGCTCGTCTAGACGGAATAAGCGCCTTGATTTAACAGCAAACTATGATTTCTCCTCCCCACCCCATGTCAAAAACCTCCCTAACATTTTTACCGACCTTGTTAATTATTCATTCGTTTATAGTCCGTTTGTCGGCACAGGCAGTAAAAAGTTATTCATATTGTACTAAGACACAGTTACGTCCGCAGGTACATTGCTGAGAACCTGCAGTCAATATCACAGAGCAAAACTGTATCAACATGAGGTTGGGTTCAAAGGTAAAACGTTCGGACCGACCGTTATGCTCAGCGGAGCCATTAAGCCGCTTGTCCACAGAGCCCACATGCCAACTTATGCGGCTGTACATTCACTCATCTCCCTCCCTCTCTCCCTCTCCTAATCAACCCCTGGTGCACCTCAGAATCGGAATGTCAATATTTAGCTTTCCCACATGCTTAAATCCTTCACAGATGCAAGAAAACTACAAAGACGCAAGGGTAAAATTGGGGAACGGGTGCGACCGATGGGGGAGGGGGGTGACAGAAATACTGCGTAAAACCATTAAGTATATTGCACACCATCCATCAGGAACAGGCGACCAGGCTGGAGCTGATTTCACAACACCCTAGAAAGCCGGCGAATAGAGGAACGCGCAAAAGAATAGGGAGGGGAGGCTGAAGCCCACAGGACATCCCATCAGCAAACACAATTTATTAAACCTTGTCTTCAGACAACACTAAATTACTCTAGTAAAGGTTAGTCACATTTCAATGGACTTTAGCAAAATTTAAGCAAATACAAACAGAAACAACCTTCCTCTAGTACACAAGATAACGGAAACAATGAAGCTACTGTCTCCAATGACATATTGGGCTGCCTGTGCTGACCAGCTGATCGAAAAGAGTGACCCTACTCCACGATATCACCTCCTATTGGAGCTGGAACCTCACAAACCTTACTATTACTGAGGCTTACAATGGCTCATATATCATTATCAACAATAAAATGTGCATTATAAGATAGCAACAAGGATCCTCATATTATACAAACCACTTCCATGTAAATTACTCTTCTCAATGTTCTCTCTCTACTCTCTCCCACCTGCAAATGAATATCGCTTAATTTCTTAAATAACTTCGAGTAACTCTCCAATCAGAATTTACATACGGTCGCGCTGTGAATCTACTGTTGTTAAATCCTTTCCCCTGCGGTCCTATTGACCACTATTTTCCTGTCTGCAATATTATGAAGCACAGGTTATTATTATTGGATCTAATAGCATAGCAGCCCCAGAATTTTCACTACCGGTTTTGTAGCACCAGTAGCACTCGGCGTTCCGGCCCTATGCCTTCAGGACAAGGCCATTAATGGACAAGGCCACAGTCGCGCTAGAACGTCTCTTTTGCAGCAGACCGGATCCATGGAAAAGCACTGTTCTGGGTATCATTCAAAACAAGTTTGGCTTGCTGACACATGCAGACACACCCACACACACACAGAACAGATCCCACGGATCACACCATCACTCAGTGCCTTCTGCCACCTCAGGCCAGAATTCAAGCAGGGTTGACAGAAATACAATTTAAAAAAAAAAAAGGAGATTCCTGATTTCTTGCTGCCCCGACCGCCCTCGCGGACTTGCACACTCTGTCCCTGTTCCTGGAACAACCCGGTCCGGCAACTCACCGAGTCCGGGACACCCTGTCTCCCGTTCACTGCCTTTAACCACCAAAAGCACACAAAGCCAATGCTCTCAGGAGCGGGACAAAAACCGTGCGAGACAAAAACATGCAGAATGTGTGTGTGTGTGTGTGTTTTGGGGGGAGGGCCCAACGCAACAGGCATTCACAGATCAGCGAAGAATAAAACGTTGAAACCTAAAGATGTCCGTGCTAGTTTGTGCGTGCAAGGTGTATGTAGAAATCCATGTTCAAAACCTTGTGGATGACACACGCGCACACTGAAGCATATAAAAATTGTCTGAATTTTACAATTAAGGAATATGAAGAATGTCCAGATTTTTCTTCTAGCCCATAAAACTAACACACACACACCTCAATTAGTGGACAGACACTCAGGGTGGGCCGCGATAGCCAAGAGAAGCTGCAGTTACCCACACGTCCGTCGTCTGAAACATCTCAGCCCTCACTTTGGTTCTCAGCACACCGAGTAACACACAGCTATAGCTGTATCGTCAGTCCTCCACATTTCCATCTCATACCATCAGTCTTTCTACGCCAAGTCCCCACTTCATGCAAATGGTTTACCATGAGGAACTGAAATACATCTTTTTTTTTTGTTTTGTTTTTACCGGTGCCAGATCGTAAAGAAATGCTAGAAAAATCATAAGATTCCTTTTCGGTTCAGGTCCGACCGTGGCCAGAGAACAGACACGACAAAAAAGGCAAGTGGAATTCAAAACAAAATCTCTGACTGAACGAGCAGTGGCACAGTTGGGAACATCACAATGTTGCACAGAAGGGCCTGTTCCTACCCCACAGTTTCACAGTACAGTACAGAACTTAGTCTGCTTCCAAGAATGACAAAGGAATTGGCTGGTGACGTCTCTCACACAAGAAGGGTTTTTATGGCAGTAGACAAATGATCAAAGTTGTTGCCCCCCCACCTTCTCTCGCGCGCACACACACACACACACACACACACAAACGCCTGATGGAAACAGTCGAAGCGCACAGCCCTGGGTTTCGCGGCGACACCTGCGTTGGCAGGGGTTTAGGGCGGAGCCACGGGACTACCCGCCATCAGGCAGCTGCAGGTGGCCGTCGCCATGTTTCACGTCATGTGGATTGAGCAGAGGGCAGCTGGTCACAAAAGAAAGGGGGGAAAAAACGGAGATACATTTGCGTGTCGGGTCCTTTGATCAAACACAGTGATGTGTTCTGGGCTGGGCGTGTGGAGCGAGGAGTGGAGGAATGGATTAGTTGTGGCAGCTGCCATAGTTTGGGAGGAACAGAGCCTCCTCGGGACAAACCACGTCATGACCCCAGATGATCCAAAGTGCTCGCCCCCACCTCCTGCTCTAGACCTGGCCCAGGTCCTTTCTGAGAGTGAAAATTCCGGCAGTTAAATTAAGTGCAAACAGCAATTCTTCGTGTTCATCAGCATGCAGATTAAGCCAGCGCCTGTGGCTCCCAATGGGTATCAGTCAGACCCACATCTCCCTGACCTGATGTTACCTTGCTTATCCACAGCCAGGTAACAAAGCTAACAAAGTTCATTGACACTCAATGGCATATAGAACCATTAAGTTTATACGGCTTTCAGCAAAGGTAGTAGTGGTCCAGAAAACTGCTAATTAAGGACTTTCACCAACACTCTGGAGAAAAGAAACCCAGAGAAGCTTTATGTTAAATAGCGTTACTAGGGGAGGGGCTAAAAGTAGCAGTATGAGTTTCTGCATTTCACACTGAGCAAAGGAGTAAGGCATTTCAACAGGACATTGGGAGCTGAGACGTGGGGAGAGTTCCCTTCTGCCGTGTCACGTGGACGTAACAGGCCATGACCTTCCATCACAGCTCATCAGCTCATCCAACCTAATCCACCCCACACCAGAACCCCAGATCTCCAGCCATCTGAAGTCACCCTGACACGGACCTTGAGCGCAACGAGGTCAACGCGGCGACGACACGTCCATATCAGGCGCAGCTTTCAACCCGCCACGCTTGGACAGCCATAGACAAAAGTTCAGGGCTGCAGTTTCGGTGGGCCCGGGGAACCAGGAAGTCACACAAAAACAACATTTACCTTTTAAAATTTTATTTAAGAAACAGCTAAGATAGACTAGAGATAGGGATGTGTAGGGGAAGGAATATAACATTTTCTTTTCTGATTGTGCTTGAAGATGTGAGACCAAGCAACCAATGGGCTCTGATATGCAAGACAAAAGGTCTCTGAATGGGGACATGCCAGACCACACTGAAGATAGCACCATGCCCACTTCAAATACCGACACATCCTACCCAGTATTGAAATATGTTCTCCCATTAACCCCAAGGACAGTAGCCCCGGTCTCCTCCTCTCATCTAATTTGCATTTATACACACACGCCCACACATACATTCACACAATGGGTTTCTATTCCCGAATACGAATGCAAGAAAACAATTAGAATGCGACAGAGAGAATGCCAAAAGGCCAGCATCGCTCATCGATTCAAAACCAGGGTTAACCAACACCAATCGCATGCAATGGAGAGAGAGAGAGAGAGAGAGAGAGCGTGTTCCTTTTACAATCTTCAGGGCCATTGCACTAAACCCTACAGACACGGAGATGTTCTTGTGATATTGTTACAATCTCCTTGAACTGTTGTGAGACTGTCGTTTGTCTGGACATGCAGACGATTTACGCACACATGAAACACACAAATACACACAAACGCAGTGCAGCAGCAGTCACACTTTCAGAATTCAGGGGTGGGCGACGTAGGATATTAGATAAGCCCTGAAACGCGCCACACAGCATGGAAACCACTGAAGGCATAACCAACTCAAGGGCACCTCTTTATGCTGGAAACTGAAGGCGAGGTGTGATAATCTCTGATAATAATCATCTGTCCCACATGCCACATGCTAACAGCACTGAGAGAGAAAATCTTTCTCCCAGGATATAGAGCCTAAACTATTTGAGTGCGGGAACAACCACAACCAGTTATGTTCCTTCCCCCTAACTTAGCGTGGGCCCATCGTGCCAAGAGGAATTATTCAGTTTTCAGCCAGGCCGTTGAAGCGTTGCCGATTAAAGGGAAGCAAACAAACAGGCACACACCCGACTGCACTGATAAGCCCGTCACCTGAGCAGCTGACGTCAGCTTCAAACAACACGCATCTGATTGACATATACATACTGCATGCAAAGCAAAGGTCAGCAGACCAATGAGGCTCCGCCCATATGCTAAAATAACCCCCCCCCCCCTGTACATCCCAGCTGGGTTCTGTTCCTCCAGGCTTGAGCGACATTGTCTTCTTAGAAAAAGTGGACAATCAAAAAGTTCAAATCTAATGCAACCCGTTCTAAGAAAAAAAATATCATATAGGCACAGACACAGAAAAGCATTCCTTCTGGTTGAGTCAGTCATGACTAAAATAGCAAGTCGCTCACCTTTCACCGTCAAATGATTTCTCATAACAAAACAATCAGAGCCACCAGTGAAATTGACACACAAATTCAGGGTTTGTTTTACCTGTTTTACATTAGCATTAACATAGAAATAAGGCACAAAATCAACACGTATTCAGTGTAACCACCGAACTGCCTGCCTTTTTCACACAGATCGTTTCTACCTTGTTATCAAGTGAGGGAACTTCGCAGAGCAGGGTTTAGAAACGCTGCTTGCTGCCTTAAAGTACACAGAGATAATTTGTGTGTGGGAGGGAACAGTTAAGTCCGAACATCCACTCATCGGTTCAAGTAGTGTATAAAGTTCTCAAAATCTACTTTCCTTTTCTTAATAAAGTAAAACCCAGGGAGAAATCAAGGGAGATAGAAGGCCTGCTTCTCGTTGCCAAAACTTCTGGGAGAGATCTCTGACATTAGCACATGACACAGCCCTGACTTCGCCAAAGCCCCTCAGCGTTACACTCGAGTGCAAGACCAAAGCTTAAAGATGAGAAAATGACAAAAGGAAGGGGGGCGTAAGATAGAGGCAGATGAAATGCTGCTCCCTCAAAATGGAATGATCTGTTCATTCTTCAATTGTACACAATATGTGGCCAGGAGGAACTGGATGTTTTAGCCAAAGGTTCCGACTGAGACAGGAAGGGAAGCTGTTAAAAGTGTTAAAAACAAACACCGAGTAACACTGATGTGGGGAAAAACTCACCCGGGTGATTAATGAGATGGTTACTGACTGCTATCGCTTTGTTTACTTTCCACACAGCCTGGTTTTGGGTCGCTGCGCCCTTGATCCTGAGTAGACTAATCAATAGGCTACGTAACCGACTGGTGACTGAATTTTTCCTCTATTTCCACAGGAACCATCATGGGAGCCCATGCCCCTTTCGAACTTATTCACTCTCTCTCACGCACACCCGCACTGCTGGCTCTAACCTCCGTGTAGAATATTTGCTGTTAAAGCAACCACAAACAAACAATAACTCAACCCAGGAGGTCTAATATGACCTTAAATGCATTTAATTAAAAAACATTATGTGTGTGTGTGTTGGTTGGAGGGGTACATTCATTCTGATGAATAGACACTTTCTCATTGTTTGCACAATTTTCAGTCAACTGCTGTCTGGCAAAGCTGGCACGACACCGACGATGTCAGTCTAATGGCAGCAACCAAATAATTATACCATGTCGACAATGCAGTATAATTGCATCCTTGTCATCAGCTGTGCGATGGGCCAACATGCTATACTTAGTCGCCATGGGAGCACGCCATTGATCTGGGTACAAAAGGATGCAGAGATGCAAAGGTCACATATGTGGAGTCATGCGAGTTCCTCAGACATGAGCTTTCCTCACATTAAAAATAACACTAAGTTTCGTAACACTGAGTTGCACCCGAGAACAGTGTGTGGTACAAAAAACTATAAATGATTACAACAATGGCTTAATAGAACAAATTGTACTTATTCCACAAAGTTAACTCCATTCAAACAAAAAAACCACTACCCCTTTGGCAAAATAATATATATTCATAACATTGCTGCAATGTTGAGGGAACCGTTGCAAGAGTGCATTGTTAGTTGGGATACATCACACTTATATCAGTGCTTCACATAGGTATTGGCATGAAGGTAATATAAAGATATATAAAATGCTGATTTAATTCCAAAAGTTCTATGCCTGTGGAATCATGTTTAAATCATTCAAGTATCCATACCTTCACTTGTTTCTTCAAAGTCAATGCATGAATGTCAAAGCAAACCTGTACCTATGCATTAGCGTATATCTATCTAAGGCTTTAGAACTGTCAGTGCATGTTTTATGTGTGCGTGTACGCAGGCGGTTTGCGGGAATGTGACAGTTTGCGTGCTTGCGTTTCTATTATAATGCTTGTGCGTGTGTTGGCCTGTGCGGATGTGCCTGAAAAACGTCTTTGTGAGAGAAAAGAATGCGTGTCAGTGACCGCACCAGGCAGCAGCAGGTCATGCAACTGCACTGCAAAGCCAATTTTACTTCCTCTTCACAACACTGCCAACCCGGGGGTACCCTATCTTAAACACCTCACACTTAATAAAATACGGGAACAAACAGCAAACGGTTCTTGCTACGTCGAAACATTTTGGTCAAATGTGGAAACTAAAACTTCTCCTATGCGAATTATTCATAAAACAACCCGTACGGATGTATGAGATGTGTAGTCAAAGATTATTGATGACCATATAGAGTGTTAGTCAGCATTTCCAATTTCAGCGTTAAAAATATGTAGCATTTAGCGCAATAGCAAAGCAAATAGTGCAATGAAATCTCAGACGGTGACGTAAACAAAAGTAAACAAGAACAACAACTGAAACTAAATAGAAATTCAAACACTTACTGAAACTTAAGGCGAACTTGTTCATTGTCTGGATTGCAATAAAGCCTTTCCAATTGTTCTTGAGAGTCATCCGATATACTTTGCCAAATTTGAGTATCGGCTTTTCTAATTTGCCAGTGGTAGGGCAGAACGGTGTGATGCTGCCCACAGTCGTTCCCGTATACACAGACCCCCTGGAGAAAATCCACGCAGATTGTTACCGTGTTGCCTTGATGTGTATGGTACTGGAGCTGGGTCAGAAGTTCAAACACGAGATCCAAAGAGGCTTCTTCACTTTTATCATGAAAGATTTCGCCTTTCAGTTGGCCGTCTTTGATGGTGAGGCAATTTGCACCCTGCAAGGGCTCAGAGTTGTAGATGTCATTCATCTTTTCCCCCCCACATGAGGAAACGACTGCAGTGGGCGCCGCCACGTCGTGGGCCTGGGGCTGAAAATGGTGCTCATTAGTTTCCATTGTCACCCGCTGAATGTCAGCCACCTTTTGTCCTGGATCCCTGAGCTGAGATGTGCGGTCGGCTATTTCTCCATCTTTTTCGTCGGCAACCAGTCCGGCCATCGCGTTGTCATCCTTTAAACATACCTGGCTTCTCCTCGTTTGTTTTTCCACCACAGCGGCGCAGAGATTCCTTTGGGACCTCGGCTGGTTTCGTGGCACAAAAACTCCATCGCCCGCGACAAGTGCGTCTGAGTTCAGTAGGGTAGTCAGAATAGGATCGCCCAACGCTCGCAAACATTTCGAGTGTAATTTCCTCTGAACATTCTTCTTTTTAAAATACGGCTTAACCAATGGTATTTTGTCTGACAGTCCCATCTGTTGCTCCGTAAATTCTCCGTTTCTCATGGCGAGACCCAGCGCAGACTCTTCCATAAGTTTATCAGTTGTATCTGCCGGTTTCGGCAATAGATGCAAAGCTTTCTCCATAATCGAAGCGAAGAAACACTCCAACAGCCTGTTCAAATGTAAAAAAGAGAAGATTAAACAACGGCGGAAGTAAAAACTTTTTTCTTTAAGTCAGAAAAAGCCGTTAACAAGCCTACCTAACGTCGGAAAACCACCATCATTATTTGACTACGGTTTATAATTAATATATTATTACTGTTGAAAAGTATATGTAATTAAATATAATGCGTTTATTACATGGGGTGGTGACAGAAGCAAAGGCAAGGCGTAGCTATCTACATCCAATTCAGACAGCAGAGTACAAAGTAAATTAAAATTAAGTTGATCACATCGGCCGTATTAAAACACATTTTTCTCACGAACTACACGCCGCATCTATCATCCACCATCTAGTTTGATAAAAACACTGTTGAATTGTAACTGAGCGTCCCCTATGAGATATTTTGATCACTTAAAGGAGATACATTAAGTCTGCAGCATACGTGCCAGTTAGAAATCGCTGTTCGAGCAAGTTTGCACGTAGAGCGTCTTTGTTAAAGAGATTTCTGCGTTCTGAATAGTAGGACACCGCAGCTCTTAACAGCGCATAGAGTAAAACAGCAAATACGGTTCATATATTTTGAAAACTATCATATTAACAATTTGATGTACAAACAAATACAGTTATGCCCCTCGATTTTTATGTGATGGAAAAAACACTCTTCTACTAGCTAAAAAATATGTAGCATAACCAGGAAGCTAGCTTATGACATAGCTAAAACATTCTAGTTTAGTAATACACGCAAGGGTTTTAACAACACCTACCGTGAGAAAGATCAGTTTTTACCCCCTCTGTTCTTTTCTTCACAGCTTAAGTACCATCTGATCATGAGTGTTTTTTGTCCTTGTGAATCTACGTTAACTTGTACAAAACCGGCTGGTGCGTGACAAATCTCTCACCCACTGCACAGCGGCTACGTCGGCTCCAGTACTGCGGCTCTCAGCTGTCGCAGGGTTCTCTCTGTGCCTGTTTTCTCTATCCAGTCACAAAGCAGACTCAAATCTGGAGGCGGGCTTTGGCATTACAAAAAGCAGATAAGAAAAAAGGTCTATCGGTAACAGGAAGCTGTAGCCTCTACCTCAGAGCCAATGTACAGTACCCACTGACGCCCCACAGGGTCGCAGTTACCAGAAGTCGTGTTTACTTAAGTTACTGTGGTAGTTGCGGCTTGTTTTCATTCCGATAAGCTTACTTAAACATAATTTTCCACGCACCAAGCACAAGAAATGAATGCAAAAGAAAGAAACGACGTGCGTCCATTCATAGTCACCGCCAAAGCATAGTGAATATGAGTAAAGTTAATATGCGTAGAAAGGAAAGACTGGGCTGTTGCTATTGTTTGAAATTTTGTAGGCTTTCGTCTATGTCATCGCTTAGGAGACCGCACTGAAATTAGGCGAAAGGTTATTCCCCATGCTAATTATGTTAGCCAATGTCTTGATACGGGATGCACCATTTTTATTTTGTAACAACCAAGGACTTCAATGCAACATATTACTAAAAATATTATGTCGTCAAAAAAGTAGTAAGTCGATTAATAAAGTCTATAATGAAAATAAGATACATTATACTGAATCGTTTGCTGTAAAATTGGTTTTGACCAAACGAACACTAACTAGGTTGTGATTCTATGTGTTTTAAACATTCCTCCTCAAAGAAAATAGGGAACGTCCCATTGTTCGTGTAGCGACTTGTCAGTTGAAACCTTCTTCAATAATTACGTTCAAATCGCTTCATTTGGAAACTTTCCACAATAGAAAAGATCTCACAACACCATGTAGATTTCTGTATCTATAATAAATAAAAACAATGAATAATATATTTTAGAAAAAATGTTTGCCGCATATCACCTAGAATTTTCCTATTACTGTAATTTATTACTGTAAAACCTTTGCTCCGAATAATCACGTTAACTTTTATTAATGCAGATAATATACCTGTGTTGTATCCTACATATCCTGCACGGGACCTTTGCAGTATAAATAATGTGTTTTGTTGTGATAAATGTGATAAACTAAGTTACCACAGAAAAATAATGGCCTTATATTTTCTCTTTGTTGTAGTGGACCACTGCTGTCCCTTCTGAGTTTAATCAGCAGCACTAAAGACAAAAGACTACTTTATAAAAGGTTGCCTCTGCGCTTGGAGGATACTTTATTGTTGCAGCTGAAGAAGACTGGGGTCAGACTGCTGGTACCAGCATAAGCTGGGACAGGGTCAGGGGCTCTGGTGGGAGGTGAAATCAAAAAGGCTGGTGGTATGTAGTGGTCCACTCTCCCTGTGATGACAGGAAGTCGGGAACAATGCTTTGTTCATGTTCCCATGTGCACATGAACATCGTCAATCAGACTCCATTTAAGGTCTACTGTTCAAAGCTCAAACTGGCCTCACACACATCTGAGGAGAAACAGCTCTGGAACATGTTGTTTTGAAACATACCTAGCAAGGTCCTGGTGATAGTTAGGTCACAAACATAATTAAGTTAGAAACAGAATATAAGTTTATTTCCCTTTCCATTACTTAAATAAAGGTGACTCGATCCGTACACTCTCAGAAGGAAAGTCTCCAGTGTGCTACCAAAAAAAAAAAAAAGATTTTATTAAAGAAATCGAGAGAAGAGGTGGACGTGAGCCAACATGTCAGGCTAAGCAACAGAAGAGGGAGCTGGAATTTTAATGACCCTGGAACTCGCTCAGCAGGTTGACGGTTGATGAATGCCACGGATGCTTCACCAGAGAGAAGAAAGGCTGAATAAGCTTCTCCTGCTTGTTGTTGTTTTTAACCTCTCTTTCTGTAAGGACATTTTCAATGGCAGCACTGGGGGATTTTGCCGCATAGCCATTACTCTTCTTCCTAAATAAGAAACCAAATAAATAAATACATAAAATAAAATAAAGTCCTTTCCCTGACGTTTGGACTGTCACATTAATAGCAATTAATGTCGTTTTATGGGGGAGATATAATCTTTGACCTTATGACCTTTAACTCCTGCGATGCAAAGACAGAAACACATTAGCACAATTTAAGTTGAGGAGTTAAGATTGACATAGCATGGCACATACTGGAATATGACCTCAGTCCAAGTTTGAATTCGGTGGGCAGGGATTAGGAGGATGATAAAACTTGAATATTTTTATTTAAGTGCTGTGTCCACAGGAGTGGGGGATGGGTTCAACCTTTAACTTTCCTTTCCGTGAATTTGTATAGAGGGGGAAGGTGGACACTTAACTTTCGTTTCTGTGCTTGTGTATAGGAGCTAAGGGTGGTAGACACTTTCATTTCTATTCTGAGTGTACATGGGAGAGCAGGCAGATCCTTTACTTTCCTTTCACTGGTGAGTTTAGTGCGGCAGTTGCACATGTCCCATCAGTTCTCAGGAATGGGTCTTTCCACATTGCTCATCAGAATATAATATATGGTTTCACAGATCAGGGCTTTTTCTAGTCCAGGACTGTAAAAAAAAATGATGTACATTTGTACATGAAAACAAAATGATGTATATCTATTTTTACTTCAATGATAAATAAAGGCTTGAAAAACAAATCTGAATTAATTCCTTACACTGAGCTTGACAGAACGACAGACTTTTCAGGATGGATAATATACTACCTATTAATGGGTAGTGAGTAAGCTCAACCGTAAATTCTTTAGCAAAGTTAATGAAAAAAGTTAAGTTTTAATGACTAATGTCTGTAAAATATTGTTTAACGTATGCGACACTAATATAATGAAAATATTCGAATATTATGTAAATTACATTTTTTTAAAAGTATACCGTCTATTGTGGAAAATATTTGGACCGTTGGTTGGGAAATAATGGAAATGGAAATACATTGTAGAAAGGGTATATATGTGTATA
>JAOYSI010000002.1:134399-161747 GCA_025775065.1 Hiodon alosoides | reverse complement strand
ATTAAAGAGGCTTTGAGCAGGCTCAGCAGAAATATAATCATTGCAGAGGTGTAATTTGAACTATTTACACTTTTTTCATTAACTGACTAAAAGAAGAAATTATAGCAGTAACTATGTGCCATGTTAATATAACATTTGGAGAAAATTAGTTTTCAACCAAATCGTTATTCAGAAAATGAATGGTGTGTCCGAGTTAAAAAAATGGAGATAATATTCATCTTGAAATTAATTATAATTACCTACCTATCCTATTATATAGCAACTTTGGAAAAACTCTACATGGTAAAATATTTATGTTTTCATTTTAGTTTTTTTAATTTCCGATTGACTGGTTGTTTATGAATGATGGGTCATTCTACATAAAAATGCGACTGCTCATTCAAATACATCATTTTATTGTATAAATATTATTGACAGTATTAATCTTATTTTTGTATTTTCTTAAATGTTATACCATTACTGTTGATGTTTCATGTAAGTATAAGTCACATTGAGTCAGTTCGGTTTTCCCCCAACGTAAGTAAAAGCACATTTTCTTTCCTACAGTGTAACTACATCATGTATCGTAAACGGTTACCAAATATGCCATTATAAACACTAAAACGTTGTAAGATAAGGGTGTTTTTTGAGCCCGTATTTCTTCAGTTTGTATGTTGATGGGGCTGCATTTAAATGCCCAGAATGTCAACTTTGTGATGTTTGCAGATGCCAATGTTGCCTGTATTTGACACCATGTTCCTGAAAACTAACATACTTACCATGTTTACAGAGAATCGTTTGCTGTATATAATATACCTTTTTTATAGTTACGTGCTTTGCACAATCAAAATGTAGGGTTTGTTGCTTTTGTGTTAAACTCCCAAAATGTTGCAGCCTCTCTTTTTTTTATTTTTTTTTTTAAATCTCTTCAAAGACCTTGAACTGTAACTGTTAGCATTTCTCAGCTGTCAAATGGTTTACCAGTTGCTTCTACTAAACAGAAAACTTACCCCTCAGTGACGATATGAAGAGGGATGTGCTTGGCTTATGTTGCTTATTGTTCTCTCCAGCTGGCAACTGAATCTGCTCAAGTGTTCCAGCAATGCAAAAATAAAAAATAAAAATAAAAATGGAAAAATAAAAACTTACTAGCAATTTAGAAAGACTACTACTTTTAATGGTTTTTTTTTTTTTTTAAGGTCATTAAGGTCATGCATGCTTTACTGACTAAGGAAGCGATTTAGGAAAAAATAAGCCTCCTTTGTGGATTGATCATAAATTGTCCCTCTGCTGACTAGATTGAGCCACTCAAACGAGACCGCTGAACTCACCTCTTTATGTTCCAGTCCGGTTTACATATAATTGTCCAGGTTCTGGATAATTAATATTCAATTACGTGTTGTGGTGAAGTCCAGTAAAATAACAGTCTGAGGGAAGCTAACATAACCAAACCGAAATTGACAGTAATCAGACAGTCACGAATACCTAGTTTGCATGAGAAAGGTAAAAGCAGGCTATTTTAAAGACACTATACAGACGCTCTGTGTTCAGTATGCTTTGAGAGAAGTGTCGAAATACCTCTTTGTTTCCTCTGTTCTTTGTGCTTGGTTTGAGAAATTTTTGCCGTGGACGTTCCTTTCCTCGAAGTAGCAGGTGCTGATGGTTTGAACCACATCTTTAGCCTACTTGCTTTAAAAAGTATCTAGAGTTTGTATTGAGTGGAATTGTACATTTTGTATTTTACCTTTGGAAAAGCCTCTGTAAGTGAAAACTTTTACAGATTAACATTTAACAATAAAAGCTATTAAAACATTTTGTGTTGTAGTTTTAGCGCTAATTTAACATACATACTACCTGGTTTAGTACCGTTGCTGGACTAAAAAAACGAAGTAAAAAAAGTAACTGCAACTGCGCCCTCTACGGCATGAATTACGAAATTCTGAATTATAATGTTCGTACATGTTTCTGTTAACCGCTAAAACGTTTTTTGCCCTTTTCTAACCCTTACTGTCATGCGTGTACGTCGTCTTACATTTTACGGTCAACGTTACTTTGAATTAAACCCTTACCCAGCTATTTGTGCGTCTACAGTCAGAGCATACTATAAGGGTGTCAGATAAGAGTAAACGCGAGTAACTCAGCAGTTCACTACTTCCAGA
Source organism: Hiodon alosoides (assembly GCA_025775065.1). Classification (NCBI taxonomy): domain Eukaryota; kingdom Metazoa; phylum Chordata; class Actinopteri; order Hiodontiformes; family Hiodontidae; genus Hiodon; species Hiodon alosoides. The sequence goes on along the minus strand of JAOYSI010000002.1, from coordinate 159,609 downwards.
ATAGTAACTCATTTTTGTGCTCTTTTTTGTTTTGTTTAAAATGCATGACTTTCCGCTTTTCATAAAGATGTACACCATTCTTTGGTCCAGGCTCATATCACACAATATTGCTTCTCGTAAAGTAACACGAGCACCATACCAGCAAATGAAACTAGAGTGCGATTTATGCACCCAACCACTATGAACTGATGTCTTGAGAACATCAGCATAAGCAGGGTTTAGCAAAACGGTTATAAACATCCGTTTTTTTCTATTAAGTAAATGCAGCAAGTATTACCACAGAACTATGCTGTATTTGAGTTTTTTTATTAAAGTTCATCAGTGGTTACACACATCTGTATATGAACACATTGTGAATGACAGTCCAAAAGATTAGTACTTTGACATGAACATGCTGTTGGGGAAAACCCTGTGCAGTATTTTGTGGCAGTTCAAACACTAAACAACAATTTTTAAAATAGCTTATAATGGCAACACTTTAAATGGAGATATAAATTAAAAACAAAATTGGTTTTAGGATTTCCCATTCCACATTATTATAATCCCACTCAGTATTGTGAATGTGTCCGTACTGATTTCCGTATCCTCAAATACAAACAAGCAGAAATTGTATATTTTGGCAACATTAACGTTGGCTGTGTGGTGATTGTTTACACTGATTGAACAGGCCCAAATAAAGATCTTTTCAGATATGCTTCCATCATGGTAGCAGCCATAGACCCTAGGGGAGAAGGAAAGAAGAAAATAAATCAAATAGGTTTTTCAAATGTTGCTTACTCAAAGTGAACTATCAGTCTTTGTAAAACAACCAAGCAGTGATCTACTGACAATGAAATATATACTCTATATACGGCCACATTTCCTAAGCATGATAATTTTAATACATTGTGTTTCTACTCCTCACCCGAGAGTGTCTTTCCTTAATCTCTGGATTGACTGGAATTCTTTAGGTCCCCGTTTAGGACTGACATGGTCAGCGTTGGTTTTCCTCCACTGTCATTTGGAGACTGAAAATAACAGACATCATATGTAGGTATGCAACGAAAAATAATTATAATATAAAAATCTACAATACAACAGATTTATTTTTTTACACAAATGGTAGCATAAGTTCATAGCAAAATACGCAAGACTTGCTCGTAAACAAAAGCTGATTAATTTATAAAATGAAAAGACTTCCCCCACTATATTTGCACTTCACTTATTTGAAAAATACAAAATTGACTATTTGAATGCCGCATGTTATGTGCATAGACATAGTGTACACATCCCGAGCTATAAAAATACTTACTGTTAGGGTTTGTGGTATGTCTGGGCTGGCGTCAGCAATAGTTCCCAAATAAACTATGTTACGGTGCAATATTTGTTGATATCTAGTGAAGAAAGGTGAACAGTTCAGTACGCCAATGTTTAAAAAACGATGATGATAAAAAAAAAAGAAGATAACGTTATTCACTTACTGGACACATTCAGTAGCTCTGCCTTTTTGCATGTATTCTGTAATACACCGAACCAACTGGTCATTCTCATCCAGTAACTGCACGGAAATACACAAGAAAGCAAGTTACTGGGTTCATTCCATGTTGCCAACTAACCTAATTTGAAAATAAATATGCAACAGACTCAATTTAATTAAACTAATTCATGGCACCGTTAACACAGGTTAAGCAATATACTCGTAAGCCACCGGTTAGACACTTAATTTAAGCAAGCTAAATATTCTAGATACCATTTGATAGTTAGCCAGCATCACGCTGAGATTCAACATAAATAAAAACTCAAGAATGTAAGCAAGTACAGGGAGGATAGAAACTACCCAACATCCATTGCCCCAGACTCTAGAGCATAAAAACATTACATGTAAACCTGGTTAAAAATTAGTCGCGTTCGTTACAAGTCAGCCATCAAATTTCGCGTGCAAGACTTACTCTTTGAATGATGTCCTGGTTTATCTGCGCTTTCCCTCGTTGTTTCTTCGGCACAAATACAACAGACATTTTATTTACATTTCTTCTCGGCAGGAAATTTAATATAGCCTCCTTTTAAAAACGTAACTCGGACGCACAGTCGTAGCTTGGTCAGTACGTGCTCACGGTCGCAAATAATAAAACCATTTCCGCAGGATACAGATTTAGGCTGAAAACAAAGTATCGTAGTATTTTGATAGTTTCGACACTTAATTGTCCAGACATTTCACGTGACTGTTATGACTTCCTAAAAATGTAAAATCGACTGCTTTGTTTATTTTTGCTAAGGAAATTAATCCGATTTCCAAATAACATATGTTAGCTATGTTGGCGATTTTATTTATTTAAAGGAATAATGCGAGGTATAACAACAGCCCGGATTATGAGATTGACCCGCATAACTGCCTCGGGATTTGATTGGTCCGTATATGACGTTTCTGACACTTGGAGCTATTTTGTTTGTCTATTTATCCTTCTTGAGCGGGGGTCATATAAAGTACAGATAATAGATTTAGTTAGATATACGTGTAAAGTTACATACGTATATATTGATATATGCAGGTTCAAAATTAGAGTAAAATTATATTTATAGGTAGCGATAAGTAGATAAAGATGAGTGAGTGCTTTCAAGAGAAAGAAATATAAACCTGTTTGGTGTGAAGGTTTTTTTTTAGGTATGCATCAATGCAATACTTGGTTTCAAAATGGCCTTTTCCCTTTTTTGCAAGTTTCATGAATACAGAGCAAGGTAGAAACAGACAACTAAGAATAGCACAATTCATTGCTAATATAACTTTATTAAGACATTATTGGAAGGGATATGATCAACAATTAAAGCCAAAATAAAAGTATTAAGACATTCCACTCCTTAAATTGCCTTTTTAAATAATCTTGTAAAGGGTTGGACATGGTGATGGTTGCAGGAATCTATTGCAGAAATCCCTGACAAAACACAGTAGTGGCAGTATGTTAACCCCCTCCAAAAAAAAAAATTCCCACAAAATCAAGAAAATCCTAATATCTCCCCCCACCGCCCAAAAGCATGTGATGTCGGTGTATGCATTAAAACATAGCCAATAGGTATGTAACATTAGCATTAATGAATATAACAATTTGTTTTCAGGAAAAAATTCACAAAAGAAGGTGGGAAATGGGCAAAAAAGCTCAAAGTTATCATAGCCTTTAAGCTATTTCGATAAAATGCTAAGGATACATCACTAAAAACATGTGAAAACTAACAACTGCAAATAAACAGCTATCCGCAAATGTTTACTTTTCCCTTGGTTTGGCACACTAGTTAGTCTAGTCTGACACCATGATTCCATTTATAAAATAAAATAAAAAGTTAAACTCAGGTAAAAAAAAACGGACAGAGATATTGAACAAGTGTTTATTCGTTGTTTTGGATAAAATCCGCTGAGGCACACAGAAAGTACACCATGCTCTTACACCGTTTTAAATTTGAAAACCAAAACACCGGGTTACTATTTTTTGATGTTAAGCATCTTAAATAATTAAACCTTCAACAAATGGCCTACTTTGACATTTAAGTCTCAAATTAGCATGGAACGCATGGCCAATTGCAGCACTGTTGAGGGTCAGCATTTTACCCCAGGAAGATAGATAGATCTATCAGAAAGCATGGATATCATAGTTTTCTGTGAATTCATGGGGGGCAGAGGAAAGACAAAAACAATTCCCTTTCCTAGTTTCCCCATCATGTTTTTTTTCTGTAGTGCTTTGCAGTTACGGGTAACTACATCAAATTGATTCAACATTTTAAACAAGGAACTCTACATCATCTCCCGCCTCTCTTTAGATCCCTTTATTACATCAGTCCTGACAGGCAGCAAAACCTAAAATTTCCAGTCACTTAGGAAGTCTGAGCAGGTAGCATTAAAAAAATTTAAAAAAAAAAAAAGTAACCATACCAAAATTTCTCCTCAATAGCATTCATTTACGGGCAGCTCTGTAAATCCTGGGGGCATTTACATGACAAATATCAAATGTACAGTTGCAAGGAAATTATCATTGGCAGGTTATCTGCTTAAAGGATATCATATTAAACCAGTTGAATAGCAGTGCCTTCACAACGAAACATTAGAATAAACACAAGGATTCCTGATCAGTTAGACCAGAGGCTCGGGGGTTGGAGATCTGGGAATACCCAAAAGCCATACTGCACTCAGAGACTAATGGCCTGCTCCTTCAAAGCTAAGTCCATATTAATGCATCACAAGTATTCGATACGTGGTCATTTTTAGAATCTAAAATGATATTGCGCACCTTTAATATTAGCATTAAACTGAACAGGCTTACACATCCAATGCACTGTTGAAATACAGCTCTCAAGAACCAGTTGGACAGGTTTATCAGGAATTTCAAAACGATACTAGTGTAAAGAGGACCAATTGACACAAAATACCACCTTTACAAAAGAGTAAATGATGACCTGGCTTTAAAAAAAAATCCTTTTAAAGTGCAACTGAATAAAATTTCTGCAAAGTTTAAGAAATAAGAGTACTTGATTCTCTCCAATTTTAAAAATTCCTGAAGAGATGCTGGTTGATTTATATTCAAGTGTCCATAAACTTTTTACAAACCTGATGACCTCGAACCATTCAAAATACATTTAAATGACCGTTACTCAAAATCCGAGTGTTTCCAACATTCACCAAGATGGCATACTGATGTTAAAGGCATCCAATCTAACATGGGTCTCCCATTTTTCCAACCAGCTCCAGCAGATAATTTAATAAACTGGCAAATGTCCAACAAAATTGGCACTGTATAGTCCTTTTGGGGGGTAGAAATTTTGAAAACCAACAAATGTGATTATACTTGTAAATACATTCAAGCTCCGATAGAAGAAAATACGGGATTTACCTAGGCACTAAATCCTTTGATGGCTTAAGGGATTGGTCTGTACTGCTTTCCTCATTTCTCCTCTGAATGGGCCCTCGTTCATGTTTGAGGAGACTACTTGGGATAAAACTTCAGCCAGAAGACAAAAAGTGCTGAAAGTCCACCTTGCACTTAACACTTCTGAAAAATCTACTCACTGCTATGCTCAAAAGGGTGACGGTTACCATGTAAACCACACTGGACAGATGTACACAAGAACAAAACTGCAAAAAGAATCCGTCCTACAAAGAATACTCGGCTAAACACAGCAGGTAGTAGAAAGTAGGGTAACTGGCTGTCAGGATACGTGAAGTAGAAAAAAAAGAAAAGAAAAAGAAAAAATAATTGGTAAAAAGGTAAAAAGCGGTAACTGTGAACCAACCAACTATATACACAATTTTGGTGCCTCTAAGGTACATTACAGAATATATCCAAAAAATAAAGCTATTTCAGTGATCAAAGTAGTCACAGTATCAGCGGGCTTCTGCATACATCTTTAACACCTAAGAGAACATTGTCAAATACAATTTTAGTAAGAAAAGAAACTGAAATATTGATGCAAAAATACTGAATCCCACTGAAGTACGGTAATCTTACAAGTTATTGTAATTTTTAACAGAACCAAAACATTCCAAAAGACTGCAATACATCTTTTACAAAAATGCAATTACAACCTCTGAAGTCAAGGAGGACGCCCCAGTGCTGGTGACATTTATACAGCAAGTACATTTCTTCATGTTCTTCTCTTTTTTTTTTTCCCCTCAAACTAATATTCATTTCTGGACCATGAATAGTTTATACTTCTTGGATTCCTCCTCCAGGGGGGTACTACGCAGCCACTTTGTTATCCTTCTGGAGGGGAGGGGGAAAAAAAAACATTTTTTTTATTAAAAAGAGATAAATTATAGGCTCATGCCAGTATGTTACATACTAGGTGTTCAACAAGATACGCTTAAAACAAGAAATAGTTTGGAGTTACCCTGTATTCAAAATGGGAGAACTCTCTGCCTCCCCGCCCTCCTCTGAAACCACCCCTGAAGCCACCTCCGTGTGGAGGCCCAAACGAGCCTCGGCTGGCCGCGCGGCCACGCCCGCCGCGGAAACCCATGCTGCCTCGGGCCCTGAAGCCCCCGCGGCCGCGGTTTTGGCGCAGCGGAATGCCGAACGTCTCCGCGTTCATCCGCCTCTCCTCAGCCCAGGTCTGCCTCCGCTCCCTGTCGCAACAACATACACTGAGCAAGGATATGCTAAGAGAAAAGGACCGTAAATGACCGCAAATCCCCATTATATCACTCATTTCATACTGCTGTTTATTGGTTAACTCGGGCACAAAGTTTGTCGGTTTTTATAGAAATTAGTAAATTAGTTCAGACCTCGGAAATGCTGAAATTCCAGATTTTTCTGCTGCTTTCCTGGGGGGGGGAAATAGAGTTTCATTGTTACCATCTATTCACTAAATGTATTAGCAAGGAAAAGGATAACAGCCCTTTTTAAAGGGAGAGCCTGCTTGTACTTGGACCAAAACATTTCTGTTGCTTATTTTGTCTTTTCAGCGATTTGAGTTTACTGATGTGGAGTTCATTACAACCATCTCGAGGTACTGAAACGACAGCCGCCATACCTGGTATCATCACAAGAGATGTTGTCAAAGAAGGACTTGGACTTGTCATAATAGCAGTGTGGTCCCAGTGGATCATCTTCATCAGCATTCCCTTCACTATTCTGGGTGTCAACCCCAGAGTCTCCCTTATCCTCTCCATTCACCACCTTCTCTATTTTCTCAGGCTTGTCGTCTGGGAAGATACCGTTGGCATTTGATAAGGGCCATTCAAACACCCCGTATTTTTCACCCCACAAGACTGATAAGGTGGATACCATGTCTAGAATCTAATTATAAAGTGTACATGGGCATTGGTACCAGACTGAATTTTAATTACATGATTAGATACCTTTCAGTTTAAGCTTGTTCTGGAACTCCAGGTCAATCTCCTCCTTGTTAAACTGAGCATTGGCACTCTCAAAGTCGAAGTCCTTTTCAAACTTCATAGGGCCATCTCTACGCACTGTGAAACGGCCTCTTCCACGATGTCCCCCTCCTCTGCCACGCCGGGTTTGGGGAGGACCGGCTGGGGAAGAAGACAAGGACAGAGCGTGCTGCCTTCTCACAAAAATCTACATCCTTAAATCACCTGGACTGCAAGGCGGGAAAATCATCATCATAAGACAAGTGACCGAATAGGATAATCCCCTTTGTCGTAAACTCAGTAGTTTAAATTATTGTGACTTGTATTCGGTCATTAACAAAAAATTTCATAGCTTTGTTAACGTTATTGAAGGATGATTGTCCTGAACTGCATAAATATTACAAACTGACAGTTTACGCATATGTTAAAATGCACCTCAAGAACATATGTAACAAAATGCATTTTAAAGGTTCAAGATTACAATATTACTGGCAAATAAAATAAATATTTGAAACATATGCATGATATCTGGAAAAAAAGAAGAAAAAAAAGAAATCCACTCTTCCAACCAAACTTGTGACTCAGCAATACACAGCAGTTAGGGAGAAGTGTGTTACCAGCTTGTCGTTTATTTGCATCCCGGTTTTCACTCCTGCCCTGGTCCGAATCAGGTCTTGGGACTTTCTGGGCATCAACCCCTAGTAAAATGAAAATTTCCCCAATGGTAAAATACAGCTTACTGAAACGAGAGCCAATTAACTAAAAACAAACGACGGATTACAAGAGCTCACCTGGTGACTGTATGAAAGACTGGATAAGACCAGCAGCGATTGCGCGATCTAAAGCAGGTCGCGTGACAGCAGTGTTGAGTGCACCCAAAGGCTCACCCCGTCTCTGCTCCTGGCTTTCTGCGGTCTTCTGACTACTGCTGGTGGCAGGTCTGAGCGGAGCTGGGCTCCTCCGTCCCACCGGCACAGAAGGGGCAGGCGCAGGGGCGGGTGCTGGAGGGGCACTCTGCACTACCTTCTTGAGGGTGGGGCTTTTCCTTAAAGGATCTAGCGGAGGACTTTTGTGACCTAGAGCAAAAGACAGCCTGTTTACATAGGGTCCCCTCTATCCGCTCACTGCACAATCTTCATTCAATATCCATTACAAAACCCTTGATCGCTGAATGATCAATGATTACAGACAACATCCTAAATACAAGTCAATATAAAAATCTGAATGAATACAACTTTAAAAAGTCACATTGTCTAAAAGTAGAGAAAATGAAATGTCCCAGATCACAGAAAAATAACAGGAAATACAGGTAGTAGAGGAGTTCTCCACTCTAATCAAAACAATTTTCAAATTCAACTCATGAGGATCTTCATAATAAACAGTTGAATTACAGAGAACATCAAAGGCTTGTTACGCTAACCATTGTATAGTTTAAATTATTGACAAACTATGGTGGTAAAACATAGTCTCTTGAATACTCTGGATTAATATTAGTATTCATCCCAATATTAAAATGCCTCTTAAACCAGGCATAACATATTGAAATAGAATGCAAGCACGAGTAGAACTATTTGTAACGCATTTCACCTGCACCTTCGTAGGAAGGGGACATTAAAATAGAAAATAAATGTAATGTGCCTCAGGGTTAGGGTTTCACTCATTCTAGAGTTACAACAGCCTGCTTATTTGTAAACGTATGTTCCTCTTGAAGCTATTACCTTCCGTTACGTGTGTATTCAATGAGCGTGTGTCTGGGTGAAAAGCAGAGCCAATAGTACTGTTCTGGGAGAGTGACGAGGCTGTGCTTGTGTCGCTACCAAAGGAGGGCACTGAACTTCCTGTAGAGAAGAACAGTTAGTTAAGAGGTGTGGGCATTGGCACATCACACAAATATCTCCTCCTGTGCCTCTGCTTTAGCACACTGCAAGAATGCAAACAAAGACATGCAGACTTAGGCTTTTTTTCCCCCCTTCAAAAAGTGTGTGAAAGCCTAGGTCTGCTTTACAGCACCCACACGTATTAATATGAAGATGTTAAAGTGGACTAGATTATGAAACTGAGAAGCCGCTTTTGCCATTTATTATGCTAAACTGGATTTACTTCCAGTAATCCATTCAATTTCACATTTAGCACTAAAAGTAAAAACCCTTTAATTGATTGAGCCATGTTGAAGAGGAAACTTGAAAGTGCTACTTACAGGTTCATTGTATGACATGCATTGCCTGGAGCAGTACAAACTTGAAGACAACTTATAGGTTCATATTGAAAAAAATAGACCTCAATGCAATTGAAAAAGTTCTGTTGTGTCCAACTCATTGTATTGTACCCATTGTATGACACCTACCAACACTGATGGCACTGAACTGTTGGGCCACCAAGGGACTGGTGCTAAACTGGCTGTAAGGGGGTACAGGGGGCCGGCTGAATGGCCCATAAGTGCCCACAGATTGGAATGATGTTGTAGAAGTGTTGGAGCCTAGTGATGACTAGGAGGAAGAAAAATAAATATGTATATTAGATGCAAGGTTGAGAAACGCTGCATTAGACAGAATGATTACCCTATCAACCAGTATACTGAAAATCGAGACAAAACTGCAACAAGAGATTTTATACCTGGACGATAGCAGGGTCCTGGGGAAGGGAGCAAGGGGGTTTTGGTGGTTCGCAGACTGTAAGGTCTTTTATATCACTCCCCCTGAAAATAATGTACTCAAAAACCTCATCGCGTGGTGGGATAGGCCTATCAGTAGGCCGATCTTCGGTCCCAAAGGAGCGGACTATAGGAAGAAAAAGCAACACATTGAACAATCAACAAAACAATATCTAACTGGATTGGGTGGTTGTTGCTTTATACTTAAATTCTTAGCCTGGTCAAAAACATATGGTAAAATATGGTCCATAACACTGGCCAATGTTTGATTCTTAGATCATTTCTACTCGATAAAACAGCAAAGTTAACAATTCATGTCTAAAGCAAGAAATAAAAGGTAATCCATTTAGTACTAAACATGGACTGTGCCAAGCTAAAAATATTAATCAGTGTAATCCTGAAGTACAAACTGCACTAAAAAATACTGCCATTTTCATAGCTGCAGAAATTTTAAATCAAGTTAACTGCCTACCTAGATCGACCTAACTTCAGTGTTACGTTCAAGTGACCCAATAGACCTATTCAACGTGGCGTAGAAATATTCTCTCCTTAACCTCATGACTAAATGAAACTCAACATCAAAAGCCGTTCTATTCAACGAACAAAAACTCGTTGCTAGCAACGCGTATTTTCGCCCATCAAGACCCACAACCACAGAGCACTTCACTCAGTGTGGAGATCCTCAATTGAACATAACGTAAAATGACCTAATTTTACTAATTCTTGAGATAATTGAAGTAATCAAGCTATTTATAGCGGCAGAGTAAAGATGTCACACTTGCGCGCACACAACGGCTCTCCATGACCAGAAGAGAATAGCGCAGGGTCCAAGAAGGAAAAATGGCTAAATTTAAATGTGGCGCCTAGCGCCATTTTAGCTTCGCATACTGGGATATGTTGCTTGCCGGTTTTCCAGAATTACGCTAGTTAGGCCTTGTTAGTAATGTGCGAGACGTATGTCTATTTGAACCACAATAAAGTCAAACCATCAAACGGTATCTTGCTGAGGAAATAAGTTCAAGGTAAATCAACAATTAGAACTTATGTAAACTGTTTTTAATTAGATATTAAATAGCATGTTGTTAACAGACAACGCTAGTTTAAACATATGCAACTACCGATATTAAATGGTTATACTTCCAAAGATATTTCATAAATACGCGATGCTGATTCGCGATTCACAAAATAAAAATGATATAAATCCAAGGTTCTCTACCTGATTAATTATCTAAGTTAGGTATAAACTCATTTCTGAATAAACGATAACGGCTCCCGTTATTTTCAGCACAATAACCTATATATGTCGTTTTAATAGTTGAATGTAAGGCTATTGTCAGGTTGCCATTATTAACTTGAGACATTTTTGAGGAAAACCTCTAAGCAAAATGGTTCCATCTGGTAACATCTAGGAAACATAGAAAATATGTATTGTCTGTTCAAAACTACACAACCAGCTACCTTTCGCGAGTGCGACGGTGGAATTTTCTGTGTCTATAGTGTACAAAATCCCTTCATAGCGAATCTCGGCCTTCGAGATTAAGCTGATTTTGCTGCCGATGTAAGGGGTCCCCCCGCTCATTGTGTCTCCGATTGTAGTGACTCCTGGAATTGCAGATTTTTTTTAAAACAAAAAGATCTGCTTCCTTTGGTGTCCCTCTTCTGTTTATTTCGTGTTTAAGTTTTTTTTGCTATCGCTTTCTTCTCTCCGACTTATTGCCACAATATGGCTGCCTTCATGTTCCTTTGGCCAAACCGCGGGTGCTATTGGGAGGCTTTCACGTAAAGGGGAGGGGCAGTCTCGCGCTTTTTCAATAAATTCTGATAAACCGTTCAATTTATATGTTCTACACGCATTATTTCAAAGTGTACACATCATTTAAATTTATTACATTCATTTGATTAATATATTTTAGCGATTTCCATCATAGCAAAACACATGGAAACGTCAGGAAAAAATACTACAGGTATAACGTCACTCCAATAAGCCCAACTAGCGCTATGTTACAACGACATACTGATTGAAAACTATTTATATATTTTAAAAAAACTTTGTCACAAAAAGTTAAAATGCGGGCTCGGGAATCCATATCGCGAAATTTAATAGGTAATGTTGCCTAGAGTCCATTCTTGTTGAGAAAGTATTGTTATTGTTATAAACAGCTCACCCCTATTTCCTTTGGACAGGAAATATTTGGGTAATAGATATTCATGAGGGGTACCATGCTGAACCAGTTATTGGACAAATTGGTACTATCTAGAGGCTTTTTGAATACACTGGTTAAACAGACTATAATATGAATTTTGTAATATTATGCATTATAGCATGTGAACTAGACATACCATAATAGTAGGTTAATTTAGTGGGCTAAAACAAAGACTAATCTTTATTGAAGGAGTGACATAATTTTATTAACTTTCCATTAACAGTGTTAATAATTAGTAGTACTAAATGGCACGTATCAATTTCACAAACAATGCTACAAAAATATCAACCATGACGTAATTATGCACCATTGGCGTAAAACGGGTATACATTGATTATTATATCAAATAATATAATGATAATGACTGTTTACCTTACTTAATCAGCAAACGAGGGCGATGGAACGCTGGGTTACTGATGCTACATTGAGTGCGACTCTTCAATAAAATATACTTGATGTTATGTATTTAAGTTTAGAATAACTTAAAATTACTATACCAATGATCATGTGAGTAATTATTATCAACAGAATAACTAGAGTTATACACATGATTTAGGTGCCAAGGTGAAATTCTCCTGGAAATAATCGCTCCCCTCGGTGCTTTTGAGCAAAATTCCTTTAGACACATAAGGATAACCGGCATGCAGTTTCTCCCTTGAACTGTAGATGGGAGTAATAACCAGGTTTTTGGTTTTAAAGTTGATTATATTAACGATTGAATGTTAACAGCTATACTTACTAAAACAATTGAACTGTAATGACCTGTAATGTTCATTACAACCAAAAACAATAGATAACATACCTGTGTGTTAACAATGAAGCTGCGTTATGATGGGAAGCTGTTTTAACGTGTCCCCTATTAAACATAAATATCCAAAATTGTTGCAACTAGCCAAAATTGAATTAATATCAATAGTAATATAATATTCTAATATTGTTCACAATTTCTCTTTTGATTAGAATAACAACTAGTCACTACTGAATTGCTGATTTACAAAATGAAATTTAATAAAACTTCAGAATCCGATCAGAATGATCATGTAAATAGTAAATGCTGATATATATAAAAATATATAATATTTTTTATAGCGATTCATTTTACTACTAATACTAATAGAAACAATGGCAATTGTCGCTACTGGAAACAGAATGGAATTGATTTAAAGTCGATTGATTTTCCTTGCCTGTAGGTTTCTACTAATGAAAATTAAATTTCGCTACTCTGCGGTATGTAAAAATAAAGATTGAAGACTAGTTAGCCTGTTTGTGAAGTAATTTTGACCCTAAGAATTCCGAGAATATTTTCTCATCACAGCAAAAATGCTGCTTTACTTACATGATCTTGAAAAATAAAATATGTTAAATTAATTACTGTGGAACAAATTTAGGTTAAGAAAATGTAACTTAAGCGAAAATAAAAATAAAAGAAATAAATCAAGCAATGACAGAGAATGAATTTTGGCGCTCTGACGTCACACCCCTTCCCACAATGCCCAGTAACACGCCTGCGTACTGGGTTCATGAAAATTTGGACAGCGATCTGAGAGCAAAGATGGCGGGCACCTCCGACCCTCTGGAAGATATGCTCTTCTCCGAGGTGGACGAAAAAGCTGTGAGCGATTTAGTGGGCTCACTGGAGTCGCAGCTTGTCGGCCAAAGCAACCCAGCAGCTCCCCAAACTGAAACTAGGGGTGCTGGGTCTACAGGCACTGCCAATCACCACTTAGGAAGAATGCTACCTGCCCAAGTGGGCACTATACTAGAACAGCAACAGCAACAACAACAAGGGCAACATAAAGCTGGGCTAAATCAGGAGCCAAAAATTAGCTCCGAGAAAACTGTGATACCGTCTTCACTTGGTTCCATTCCACCCTTCGAAGAAGCTTCCATCACTTCTGGGACCGGAGTAAACGCCAGTAGCGGCTCGCAATCACATGGAGCATCTAATAACACAACACTGTCTGCATCTCGTCTGGTAACTTTGCCACCCTCGCTGGTGAGCATCAACCCGGCTAACAGAGGTTCTGTTTTGGGTTCAGGTGGGGCAGCAACCGTAACGACAGAGACTGATCCTCTAAAAAATCACATTACTTCAACCATAAGGACTGCTCCCGCAGGAATACAGAGTTTGAACGGGAACGATGGAGCGGTAACGTCAGTAAACTCTCCTACAAATACCGGTGTTCCTGCCGCTGTTGCAGGATTTCAGCCCGGATCTGGAAATGTTTCTTTGATTAATAACGCAAACACTGTTGTTAGCAGTGCTAGTGCAGTTAACTCAAATCTGACTGTATCACCGTGTGCAAATACGACCACTTTTAGTATAACCCAGGCAGATTTTCCCGTTTCACAAGCCGCGGTTACTTTGGAAGGTCGAGGGACTCCTACCATAGCCCTCCAAAGACTTCCTAGTCATATTATGGCCAATATTTCACAGAATGGAAATGGCACTTCAGTCTCGACTTTGGTCCAGCAAGGCGCACGGACTGCCCCCCCTACCGATTCAGTTGCTCCGCTAGTAAATCACAGCAAGGGTGCAGATGTGAGTAACCCGAAAACAGAATCTCCCATACAGTCAAAAATCATCATGCCAGGCCAGCCCGGCGTAGTCAGTTCATCTTTGAGCCCCGTAACTGCTGCTCCTGTTAACCCACCAACCAGCCAGCTTCAGGGTTCTGCACCCAGTTCCGCTCCTGCAGCCAGCAGTCCTGTAACTCTCACCGCCGTAGCTAAACCGACTGTCAACATAGTCGGACAGCCGACAACCACTACAGTCAGTATGATAAGGCCCGGGACCCCTTCACCGTCTGCCATCATGGCCTCCTCTACACAGCCCCAACAGCTCCGACCTGGACTGGGTGCTACCCAGAGGATTGTGACCCCACAGCTCATTGTCAGACCACCTCAGCAACAGACCACCATTCAACTTCCTCCTGGATTCACCATCCCGCAGGGTAGGAACCACACTGAGATCCTTACCTTGAATAAATCATTTTTTGGGAAGCAATAGAACCTAAATGGATTCAATTCCAGGGGTTAAATTTTTGCAGATTCATCGCTCATTGAAATGGGATTCACTTTAGATAACTATGCAATCATGTTTTCAGAGGTTAAAGGTCAAACACTACAGGGTAGTTACTAACCTGGGTTCAGTATAAAGACTAACTAAACTTGGTTGTCATTGAGGAAGTTTGTGATGCAGTGCGTGTGGTTACCTCACATGGAATAAGGCTGCCCCGGCACTCCCTGTGGATGTGTGCTGTGCCAACTTTGGTAAAACAGGAGTCAGTCTGCTCTGGTGACGTGTGTGTTTCTGTGTAGTGCACTTTTACACTAAACTAATCTGGTACATCGAAATGACTATAGCCATTTATTGTGTCAGCTCTGTCTGCCACAACTGCGCATAATGTCACGTTCCATGTTGAGGGAAAATGACTTATCCCGCACTTAAATTACACTGATAATTGAATAAGGTGGCCACCTTTGTGGATTCAAAAGCAAGGCCTGTTACAACAGAAAACATATCCACAGGTGTGTGTTGAGGCAACTCTGTAGACTTTACAGGAAACAACGCCAAAGCTGCACTTGGTATTACTTAATTTTCCATGTCTTCTTTTTTTGCCTATAATATTATTGTGTAACGCATAGGCTACGTTGTAACAACGTGGTGCCCACGTTTGTAGTGTCTAGCATAAACACATTATCCTATGCGTTTCAGTATTCACGCACCAAGTTGGAATTACAGCTGCTTTCTTTAATAGGAAACAAAAAAACAAATGGAAGTATCTAAAAACAGAACAAAACAACCATTTGCATGCTTTTCTATATGTGGTTTAAACAACAACACACATATAAAATGTTTACAGTATTTTCTTTATGTATCATTGAACAATGAACTTATTCTGAGACACAACCAAGATAAACTTGATCAATTATAAATCGTAAGAATTAAAATTTAAAGGGAAGGATCTCCCTCCCCTATTTTTCTTCCCCTCTTACTTTAAAAAAAAAAAAAAACAATCCCCCCCTTTAAAAAAAAAAAAAAAAACATAAATGTATTAAGCTTATGATTAAGCTATGTTTCTTGCATTGCTCTCATCTGCCACCTGATCTGCTCCTCACAGTGACATATTTAGGGACTCCACCGGTTGACAGAAAAACCCTGTAGGACTCTCGTGTGCATGATGAGCAGTTCCACAGTCAGCCTCACACACAGTCGCTTGTTTAATAAGGCATCCGTCCCTGTATCTCTTGGCATTCTCTCTTCAGTAGCTCTGTCACCTGCATTTCAGAAATCCTTACCAGTTAATTATGAGACTCATTCTTTGTTTTTCAGGGATGGTTCTTGTGCGCACGGAGATGGGCCAGCTGGTTATGGTACCTCAACAAGCTCTGGCTCAGGCCCAGGCCCAGGCCCAGGCCCAGGCCCAGGCCCAAGCCCAAGCCCAGGTGCAGGCTCAAGCCCAGGCCCAGGCCATCAACAGTATAACTCCTCGGCCTGCGACTCCTACCACTGGGGCCACCTTCAGAGTTACCACTACCCAGGTATGAACGACACAAAATTATACACACATTCTTGCACCCGTTCCAGACTTTCCTGTGATTGGATTTGATGTCATTCACCCATGTAATGGTGAGTGTTGTCATAAAGGTGATTGGTATTTGTAAGCCTGCTAGAATGTGCTCTGCCGGAAAACCGAGAAAGACAATGACTCCTCCTCATAATATGCTTCACCTGAGGTTTGCCTTTTGTAATTTGTTCAAGGTACATGAATGTGTGATGATGGTAATCTGCTGATGTTAAGAGGCGGGTTAAAGGCTCTGATGATGGTGAAACAGTATTTGGGGAAGCAGCTGGGACAGGAGACAAGGTTCAGTTTTCAATCAGCGTGTGGTTTTTCAATTTGCTATGGTTACTATTTATGCTCAAGTTATCTTAAGAGTCCCTGTAACTGTCAGCATGGTCACCTTTAAACTGCTGGTTAGCTAAGATAATACATTCAGAAGGTTGTGCTGCTTGTACTTCCACCAATAAACCACTGGTTGGGATTAATGAGACGGATGGATTAATGCAGATGCACTAAGGGTGGTCATGTGCTTTACAGTTAGAATGTATTGCCACTTAGCTGTCTTGCATGAATGCTTCCTTCCAGATTGGACAGCAATGGGAGAAATGTGTGTGCCCGATTTAAACAGCAATCTTTATTGTTGCTCTCCCAACGGACAGGGCTACAGATTAAGGCTTGATAATTATTTTATTGTGTGTATTGGTTAGTTTCACACACAGTAGGTAATCCATATCTTTTATAAACACGATTATTACATACATCACAATCTCTTCTGTTTTGGCTAAAGGCTCATTACACGTGGTTAGAATGAACATACCATCAAATTTACACATGCTATGAATTTATTAATAGACACAAGATTTGTGTGTTTATATACAGTCAGGTCCATAAATATTTGGACATTGACAAAGGTATTATTATTTTAGCTGTCTGCCACAGCATGTTGGAGCGTTTACATCAAATATGGGTGAACGCTGTAGGAATTACAGCACTTTTTAAATGTGGTCCACCCCTTTTTAACTCCTTTTTTTAAGATATGCTGTGGTAGACCGCTAAAATAATTTTTGTCATATTCATGTCTGCAAAATTGAGGCGAGAAATATGTACGTGTTGCATTCCTGTTAAGCTACGTTAATACACATGACTGTATAATAAATAACGGAATGAATAACTGTATAATCAAACGTTGAAGTTGACAGCGAGTGAAATTGTGGTGTATGACAACACCTTTGTCACCCCCTCAGGTGTCAACCTCCTTAGTACTTGACTTTGACTAAAAACTTGTCGCTTTACCTTTTCTCTAGCATGCAGATTTTGCCATGAATGAAATATAAACTTTACCTACAGGAATCACTCCCCTCAACACATGCTATATTTAACGATTCCAATTGTATCCTACAAAAGGAAACTCCGAATGAATAGTTAATTCTGGAGGGAGAGTGGATCTGACTGCTGAAGCTGACGGTCAGTGTAAATACGTATAGGGCATCCTGCATGTATGGTGCCTAGTTACATGGAGTCATTCTGGCTGTCTCTCTGCGGACCGCCTGCACAGACTTTGGTCTGTTTGTCTGGCATACTGTCAGAAATACTTACCATTGGCTGTCATTTTTGGGAACAGTCGTTAAAGATGCAGTTTAGGGTTGGGTTTTATACTTTTATAATAAAAACAAATATGTCACCCCAACTGGTTGAATTTAATTGGAATTCATGTATCAGCATTACGTATTTGTTTAATACTAAAATGATTTAATTGCACCAAACACTGAGGTAAATGGACAATCCATGATCCACTCTAATGTCACAAATTAATGTTAGCTAGCAGGTAAAGCACGAGAAAACACTACTTTTGACAAGTTTATATTTGTCCGCATCAAATAAGGGTAACATTAACTATCTGATAGTGGGCTTGGGATAACGGCTCATTTGGACTGTAGAAATCGGTCTGCTGGAAGCCTGCATGTACCGCAAATGTATATTAGGGTATCTGAAAAGTTATTCTGCCAGAACTTGTCTTAAAGTGTTGCTATTGTGAGATGACATGTAAATTATTATCATCATTAGTGTAGTAGTTACTGTTTATTGTCAATGCAGTTTAAGACAGCGGGGATAAGAGACCAAGCTGGTGTGATTCACAGTTTAAAGTAAGGCTCTTAACCAGTCATTTGTAGTGTTATTCCTGAAAATATATTGCCCTTATTGACTTTATCGGTGTCTCGAAATAATTTTTGGAGTGAAGTCACGGGCCCTGGATCAGGACATGTTAAACTGACATAGCTGAAATCCCATAGAACCGCTTCATAAATTAGTCAATATCAGAGATTACTCCAAGATTAGATTTGACCTTGTTTGTGAGTTTGTCCTGAAAAGTCTTGTGTTTGTATCAGTACACATCAGTACCACCTTTCTATAGTCTTTTACGTGCTGATATTTTTAATTTAACAATTTTGTTATAGCATTACGTTATTTGGTTGCTTAGCAGCCTACACAGTTTACAAAATAATATTTTTATAGATTTATACAGCTGGATATATAATGAAGCCATTAAATACCTTTCTCAATGGTTGAATTCTGTAGCCTTTTCCTAGAACCTGAGACCTGTTGATTTGGAGTTGAACACCACATAACCAATACCTGTGGTTTTTTCTGTCTTTTTTCATTTTATTCACTAATGTTGGTATGAGTCACCCTGTTTCAAACCTTTTCCTTTCTGAATTATTGCTCTTTATACTGCTGTATTTGTTTTTTTCAGCGATCAGGCACCGGTAGGATAGCCACTAGGGGGAACTACTTCTCTGCTAGATCTAACTAACCACTGTCTAGCGCAGGCAACTTTCGGGATCTTTCGACCGTAAATTGCGGAGCCCACACACTTTTTCACTTAAAGACGCTAATTGCTAAGTCAAATTATCTACAGTGTTAAGTATCTCGGTGACCGTATAGAACATTTAAACTAATGACGGGATATGTTTACTATTCGTTATTACCGCATTCACGCGATAAGACATCCGTAATCTTTAACAATGCAACAGGTATTTGTTACTTTTTTTTACGTGATTAGATAGAATTAGTACTGTCTTCTTCGACTTGGAGTGCCCGTGAGGACCCCAGTTTGAGAACCACTGGTCTTTGTGCATTTAAATGTTTGTCACTGCAAGGATTTGGTAGGGCTACTGGTATTTTAATGATTGTTTTGAACATTGTATGTATTTGTCCAGCATTGACTCACTACCGTTACTAATGTAATTTAAATGTGGTGTAGGTCAGCAGATGTAATTATGAGTCTTCTGTTTGACGTTAGTTACAGGATGGTATAGGTGGTGGAATTTTGAGAATGTTTCTCCTAGCACTGAAGTTAGTCAATCTGCATTCATCCACTTGTGGAATTAATCAGCTGAGTCGAGTGATTGAGCGTTTGGCCAGAATGAAAACCGGACCACTCGGAGGTCCTCCAGAACCAGGGTTGAGAGCCACTTCTTAAAACCGAACAAAGTAGAATTTGCTGCCCGTGTCAATGCCTGCCCCAATTTAAAACAACAGAAAATGACAGCATTTCAGGAGATATAATGGATCCTCTGATGTTGAAGAACACCATGCCCTAGTATGCGCCCTCACATATTACCTCCCTTGGAGACAACAGCAGATGTGTTCTTGGAAGTCCTGACCAGCATGTGGGAGCTCGAACCTACACCACCGCGCTGTCTCTCTCACTCTCTCTCTGCCTCTCTGTCACTCTCTCTCTCTCACTGCCTCTCTGTCTCTCTCTCACTGTCTCTCTGCCTCTCTCTCACTCTCTCTCTCTCACTGCCTCTCTCACTGTCTCTCTCTGCCTCTCTCTCACTCTCTCTCTCTCACTGCCTCTCTCACTGTCTCTCTCTCTCTCTCTCTCTCACTGTCTCTCTCGCTCTCTCTCTCTTTCACTGTCTCTCTCTGTCTGGAGCTTTCCTGCAGTCCAATGCCTTCACCCTGGCTGATATTTCCTGCTTCCCCTTCTTGTCGTTACTACGTTTCCATGAGAATGAGTTTGTCAGTGAGGTTCCAGTTCTTCCCTTGGTCTATCACCGTGCCTGTTTCCCTGCGCCCATCTGCCAGGGCAGGCTTGACCCTGTAGAGCAGAGCAGATGCTGTCAGTGGCCGTTATTTCCATAATATATCATCAACTTCCCATGAAGAAGCCACCATTTTAGGCATTTTCTGTGACAAACTGAAGATTTATTCAGCCGCGCAATTCCGCATAAATGTATTTCTCATTTTTCCCAACTTAAATTCATGCACCATTGTGCACTCACTTGATAAAATAACCATTAATCATTATTATAAAAACACAGCTATCGCATGACCTAAAAAAAGTGGTGTTTATGACCTGAGAACATTAATAGGAGATGTTATTGTCTGGTTGAGTTGACTGTTTTGGTTGTTGTCCTGAGCTACAATTTGATGTTCCCAAGTTACTTGCTGGAGCGAGGTGTGAAATATTTTATTTCGGCACTAGAGGGAGCCATAAAATAATGAAAAGTACACCTTTTTTCCATCATTTCATTGGCTGTTTTTATATTATATGTTCTGATCGGTCAATATGGATATGACCTTCTTTATGGGGTTAATAATTATGCAGATTTATAAAACTTACCAACTGCCTTTAAGATAAAGTATTTTGTTGTATGAGGTTTCATTATGAAGATTAGATCGTCTCGTCTATCTCCGCGGATTATTCTCTAAATGTCTTTTTTGCTCACTAATGTGTTTTTTGTAAATTATGTGCTTAGTGTTTTGGAAAATCTTGGTAATGAGCTCTTCTTTTTCTCTGTCGGGTTATGTCCATAAAAAACTCCAACCTCCCCTGGATTTTTCTTAGTAGATCAGACTTTGCTAATTGCATTTAATAAAATTGTTTTAAAAAACGATTTGCATCTTATTTCTTTTACTCATAAAACATTATTTTAAATAAAATAATGTAAAGTGTGATTTGCGTGTCACTGAAGAATTGATTCGGTCCGAGCCTCTAATAGGTCTTTGTATTCAGCTGACTCTATTAGGAGTTTAAGTATATGTCAAAATATATTTCTCTTTCTGCCTTTTACCTTATAGTAATAAGTAGCCTTCCTTGGCTCTTTGACACGCTAGCATTAATTCTGACACTGAGTATTACAGTATAACCGAGTCCACCAGCACCCTGTTCCGTGTTACATCAAACCTGATGCTGCCATTAGGGTGCCGTAAGATTTCAGAAGGAGGCCATTATTGTGTGCAACAGCACAATTTAAGGGGTTTTCCTGCTATTTTGTTTCAATTCATCTGGCCGACCACATCACTGCCCCCCTTAAGGTACCAAACATGATTTTGTTCAGTAGGGTTTAGGCTTGGTGCCCTTAAGGGAAGCTTCTCCCTCTGTGCCAGTGTTAATGAGAACATAAGAGTCTGTGACTCAACTCTGGCTGGCCGGTAGTCCTGTAACGCTACTATATGAGATTTAACCCAATTTATTTTTATACGTAAAACCCACTTGTTTCCTGAAGTCTTTGGCTTGGTTAGTTTTTTGCAGTGTATTTTACTTTACTCTGGGACTCTGGCTGACCCTGAGTCGACCTCCCTCACCAGATTGCCGTGGGGTCTGTGTGTTGGAGTCATCCCTGGTTCTTCCCCACGAATTGACTGCGCACATGTACTCACCGCTCTGTTATTCGTGAAAAGAAGTCACTTCTCCCATTTCTCTCGCTCACCTGCAGTTCTGCTGTAGTGAAGGCCTGTGCTTGACATAGGGGGGGAGAATCCACTGAAGCCAGGCAATACTGCGTGGTTCTGATCCGACCCAGCTTCCCCCTGCGCTTTACGTGGCCCAGCTCGCTATGATACTCCAGCACTACAGTGCCAATAACACCGACAATGTAAAGGACCGAATGTCTGACCTGTAAAAGGTCCCATTGCTCCAAGCAAATCCATGTACTGTCTGTGCATGTCTGACTACATACCATGTCTGCGTCTGTTTTTACCCAGTCTTAATTCATTTAATTTCGATTTATATGTAGTATAGCAACCTTTGGTTTATCGCTGAGAGATTTTCAGGTCACACCACAGATATGATTGCACAGGATGAATTTAGTGGCCTTTGAATGAAGACCCTGTGTTGGCAAGTCAGGCGGTGACAAAGGTGAGACCCTAAGTGTCCCCAAATGCCTCCTTTTGTCACCTGAGCATACTGTTCCATGCCACAGTTGGAATATTGACTTCCTGAATTCCTTTCAGTCAGTTAACTGTAATATCCTGTTTGTCTCTGTGTGTCAGCAGAAAGCCCCCCTTATTCGTTTTAGGATTTGCACTCATTCAGGGACTGAAACACATTTCACCATAGTCGGAGCATCTATACGTTATTGACTGATTAATAATGATCGATTGAGAATGACGGACACCTCTATTCAGAAAGTAGTTATTGATATATATTGTCAGTTATTGATATATATTCCATGCTACTTTTAAAATCATTCAGAACTGAATAACTTTATGATTTAAAATTTCAAAATTTGGAATCGGCAATTTGTTTTTAGTAATTTCCTTCCCCCGGCTTGGAATCGGCGTTTGTGCTAATTCTTCTCGGCTCGTTGCCACGACTCCCACCAGCGCACACGGGGAGGGTGAGGTAGTACGACCAGGCTCCTCCAACCCTAGTCTCCGTCCAGCCACCTGTCTCCTCTCCACACTGCAGGCTACACGGCCCACGTGAGAGGTGTAGCGCCAAGGTTTTAACGTCCCTCCCGTCGGTACTGCGAGCCTGCAGGCACCCGGGAAGCCGGTAGGAGACGCTCGTTAGCAACGGGCCGAGAGAAGTCGGTTCTACTGGACCGGTCGGGGGGCCCTATAAGGGAGAATTCAGAATCAGACATTTCTATAGGGACTGACTTCAGTCCTTTCACAGTCCTAATCACAGCTCAGGGCTACTCTGAGCAGCTTTGAGAAACAACAGGCGTTAAGTACGTGGAGTGCATGACCATCAAAAGATGAAGTTTATCCATTTTGAGAGCAGTTCTTGTAAGAAAACCAGTTGAGGGTTTTACTTCACTGATTGATTGTATTAATTACTGAAAGCTTAGATTCATCAATTCATCGTTTCATCATTCAGTGCTCTTGAAGGCAGTACCTGGGGAAGAGCGAGATCAGCGACCATTATTGACTTACTAACATTGTTTTGTTGTATTGTTGTTTTTTAGGTTTTGGCTTTTTGCAAACTAATTAATATTCAATAGGTTTTTCTGTTTTGGGAAATGGATAAAAGGAGACAACCCTGAACGTTACCTTGCGGATCCCCTTCTGGACCTGACCTGTGCATTGCTGGGGTGCCCCCAACAATAAATTTGACTCCTGGCCGTTAGATTATTAGCTCCAGACCCATGTGTGGTCTTGGGCTATGAATACTTTCCGTAGCTCCAGATAAGCAGAACCCCCTCTTCTGTTGTCTTACCCTTTCCACAGTAAATCTGTTGTACAGGGGACAGGCCTTTAGGCCATTGACAAACAACATTGTCTAGACTCTAATGCATGTTAAAATTCCTGAGTGTGACTTCATCAAGGTGAGACACTTTCATTAAAGGCCCTGTATTTGCGCTAGTTATTGTTAGATGAATGGGGAGTAAAGTCATCCTAGTGCTCGTCCTTGTTAAAGAGGACATGAATTGTGGATTTGAGCAGAGAGGCGGCCATTAGAAAAGCAAAGGACCCTTGGTTTCAGCTTCCTCTTCTTTCTCCTGCCATGTTGTGTAGACTAAACATCACGTTTTTAAGGTGGTTAAATTCCTCACGATACACTGTAGTGTACATCTGCTTAGGGTTGTGCTAATATTCGATTTAGGAAAATGGTAATGTAAAAACTTAAATATTTAATACAAATCGTCACCCATCCCAAACTAATCTGATCACATTCTAAAATGTGCTTCGTCTGTACCACGTTGTGTTAAGAGATTGTAGTGCCCCAGACGACTTTGTGGAGGTTTAGATTCGCTGTTACTTACTTTACTTAATTAGCGGCCGTAAGTGTTTGCTTGAAATTTAGTTTAGCGTTTTTATTTGTACAAAAAAAGTAAAGACTTATTTTTGACAATAAAATCAGGTTGTTAAACTGAATTATTCCAATATTTTTGCATAGGCATCACCTAAACAGATCACCTAAACAACAGCAATGTGTAGCGATATTTTCTTAGCCAAAATCTAAATGCCGTTTGGGGGAGAAAAAAAAAAAGATTGGGTTGCAAAGCTCTGTTTTTATAGCTGTTTTTAAAGACCATACCTTTTATAATTTTGAGATGGATACCTTTGTTTCTGGGTCCGGTATAATAAACAATTCCAGGCACAGTCCTCTCTGAAAACCTGAACTACTTGCAGTAGTAGTTAATATCAACTGTGTCCTTGTGTAGCAGTGATCCCTTCCATGTTGCATGGATTACTTGGCATTGAGTGATTGTCATGAGTGGAGAAGACAGTGATTTAATGCAACAAGTCAAGAGAGACGAGAGTGGCAGAGAAATGCAGTTTAAGTGCCCTTTCCTGACCGACTGTCACTCTGCTGTGAGAAAAACCCTCTTTCCACATTTGTTAAATCATTCATTGCCCAACTGTCTGATTGTTTTAAAAAGCTAACAACGCTTTAACTCATAAATGAGTAATCTGTTGTGATGGCATACCTAGCAGTCAGATGTTCCCCACGGCTGGCCCCGCGTGCCTGTCTACAAGCCCCCTCCCCACCCCCAGCACTCACTCTTCCCCGTGGCTGCCTGCGGTGCTGCAGCTGGCAAGGGGCGCTCCTGGCGCTTTCATCCCCCAAGTTTGCCTGCTCCCAGGAACAGCTCAGAGAGAGAGAGAGAGAGAGAGAGAGAGAGAGAGAGAGAGAGAGCGAGAGAGAGAGAGAGAGAGAGAGAGAGAGGGAGAGAGAGCATCAATCTACCACTCACGATAAGACAGTAACTAT